>JAGFNQ010003075.1:179821-198456 GCA_024364735.1 Boesenbergia rotunda | reverse complement strand
ACATTCGTTGGGAGACGACTCGAGTTACTCAATGCTACATTAATTAAGAGGAGTTCGATACTTGAATTGTATTTGAACCTGTGACACGACCAAAATGGTTATCAAATTTGGCGCCATTGCCGGGGAATGTAGTGGTGTTTGATAATTCTATCCTTTGATTCTATTCTTGATTATATTATCTTTTGTATACATTTGCTGCTATTCTTTGTTTGTTTTTGCCCAGGACTGCACGTGGTTATGTTGGGAGTTTGAGAATCTATTGGAAATTTTTCTACTCATTCAAGCAGTTCCATGGCAGAGTATCAGTATTTTCAGAATTTCCAGCAGCCTGATCAGAATTTTCAGCAATTGAATCAACAATTTCAGCAAAACCAACCTTGGAGTCAACTAGAACAGCAGTTCCAACAAAATTTTTAGTAACCATTTAATCAGCCACCACAACAGTTTCACCCACAATTTCAGAATTTTCAGCAAGGGTTCAATCCAAATTTTCAACATCCCTATTCAAATTTTCAGCAGACGAATCAGTTTTTTCAGCCACAATTTCAACAATTTCAGCAAGATTTTTTGTTTCAAAGTCAGAATTTTCAGCAAGATACTCAGAATTTTCACCCTCAAGCATTTCAACAATTTAATCAACAATGTCAGCCCCAACTTCAGAATTTTCAGAACAATAATTTCCAGCAACATCATCCTTGCTATCAACCTAATTTTCAGTAGTTTAATCAACCCATTCAACCATCTGAGCAGCCTCAACTATTTGATTTTCAGAATTCACAGCCTACTCGTGGTCTTCAACAGCCTTTTGCTACATTTCAAGACCAACAGGAGTTCTACACCAGGCTTCAAGACATTGGAAGACGCCTTAAACAATTGGTTGATCAAATGAATCAATCAGAAGCCGAAAGATCAGGACAATTATCTCCTCAGGCTACTCAGGATTTTAAGGGGCATGATTGTGAACTAACTTGGAGGAATGAAGAGGTTGTTCCAAGTTTAAACACTCAATATGCCGTATTTCCTGAAAAATTTTTAGCATTCAATTTTCCCATTCAAAACAGCCCCGGAGTTGAATTTTTATCAGTTTAAGGTGACTCTAGTGCATGGTCAAGTCCTTCTTCAAGTGATCTTGCAAATTTGGTGGAAGAAGAAGAAGAAAACATCAAAATTAGGGCACCTACAACATGCATTCCTCCTGAAGAACCAAAAGTCTCTTTACCAGTGGGAGGAGATTTTAGCTCAGATGAGGTTGAAGAGCCAGTAGAGACAGAGACATTGGAGGAGATTGACAGTAAAGCTTGTGAAAACCTTGAATTCGAAGCTGAAGCTCCACAAGATCATTCTCATATTTTATTTTGTGACGATATTATTATTGATGATCCTAACATTTCTAATATGGTCATTGCAGATATTGCTGAGGAAGCATGCATGGGAAATGATTTTACAGGTGTAGGGGATTGTACTAAGCCCCAGGGACCACCAACAGTGATGGATATATTAGAAGATTCAGAGGACAATCCAGAAAGTGTAGGGACTTGCCTAGTGGAAGCAAGAACCCAAGGATCACCTGTTTCAGTTGAGTGTCCACCAGAATTTGAGCCTGAGATGGAACCTGTACTTGACCAGGAGGAAGCTATGGATACATCTACCCTTGTGGAACCTCCAGGTATTCTTCAGCACTATCAGGTATGTATTCCTCCTATTTCTTTTGAAAATTGCCTAGAGGTACCTCAGACTGATCTTATTGTTTGTGATACACTTATGGATACATCTTTTGTAGAGATTGATTGTGAAAAATTCATAGAGGTACCTAGAGTTGAATTGGTGGAATGTGAAACATGTTGTGATACATCTCATGTAAATGTTGATTGTGAAAAATTTTTAGAAGAGCCTGAAATTGATGTTGTTTATTGTGATGAATCTCTTGCTATATGTTATGCTGAAGTTGAGTGTGAAAAACTTATGGAGGTACCCGAGATTGATTTTATTGGCTGTGAAACATTTCTTGATATACCTTATGTAGAAACTGATTGTGAAAAATTTTTAGAAGGGCCTGAAATTGATGTTGTTTATTGTGATGAATATCTTGCTATATCTTATATTGAAGTTGAGTGTGAAAAACTTATGGAAGTATCCGAGATTGATTTTATTGGTGAAAAGTTTCTTGATACACCTTTGGTGGATATTAATTTTGAAAAATGCATTGAGGTACAAAAAAGTGATTTTATTGGATGTTATGCATTTTTTGATACATTCTATACAGAGGTTGATGTCATTACACTTCTTTCTTACCCTGCACGCTTGAGAAAGATATTACATGGTTTTGTAGGGTCCCGAAGACTTCTGGAGTGGGTGCACCATCTGAACAGACTCCAACCTCCTAGAAGGACTTCCAAGAAGCTTCAAAAGGGAGGAGATGATTTTACTGTGACTCATAGCACTCCACCTCTTAAATGGATGTTGTACCTTAATCGTCTACGGCCACCTGAACATTTTTCTGTAAAGTTCAAGTGTGGGGGAGCCATGTACCATGAAACTGATCAAATGAAGGTAGCTCTCTCAATTACCTATACTCCTCCACTACCACGATGGAGGTTATTTCTTGATAGACTCCGACCACCAGAAATAAAGGGGAGTTTGTTCCTTTTCTTTTCTTTTCTTATTTTTCTTTATATTTATACTCGCATGTTTGTTTGCTTTTATACTTTGCATTCATGTTTTGCTTCCTCATTCTGCATTTTGGTTGGTCTTGAATAAACTTTGTTTGACTTCTAGTTGTATCTCCTTACATGTTCCTTTATTATACTTTGAGAATCATAAAAGATGGTTAAGTCTGACTATTGAGTTTCGGTTTCCTTGGTATACTTGGGGACATTAATTGTATTTAGTAATTTGTTGTGGTGATGGACTCTACCTTGTTGGATTAAGCATGATATTTTATTGTTCACCTAGTGAGGATATTGTCATGCCTATCCTTAATCCTCTTATGTGTGATAGCATTTGTGATACTTGACACTCTAGAACTTGCTTTGATTCTTTTTGAAATTACAATAGCATAATCTTACATGAATATGATGGAGGCAACCTTTCTTGTTGAACTCTTAGTTTTCCTCTCCTTTGTTATTGTTACTACTGAGCATTTCACCTATTGCTTTCATATTTTATTATCTTTCCTTTGTCAGATCTTTTCATTGGCATTACATTCTCACTGACATATCTTTATTAGCTTATTCTTCCCTTGAGCATGCGATGAGAGCATGGGGTGATTGCATGATGAGTTACATTTTTATTTCTCTATTATCAGCCTCTATTATTGTGAGTTTTAGATGTTATCATGCTTTGCTATATTGCCCGAGACGGGCAAGTTTTAAGTGTGTGTGGGGGGGGGGGGGGAGACAAGTGTGTATGGACGAATGCTTGTTGAAAAAAAAAAATCTCTCTGAAAAAAAAAGTCTCTCTTTGAAAAAAAAGAGAGAAATGAAAAAAAACAACAAAACAGAAGTAAAAAAAACGCAAAAGAAAAGAATGAGAAATTAAAGAGAGTGAAAAAAATTCTCAAGCATTCGGGATTTTTGTTAGTGATGAACAAGAGGGAATATTTTCATAAAATTTTTTTTGATGTATACTAATTTGATATCTTTATTAGAGAATCTCAAGAGTGAAGTTGTTGATACATGCATGCATTTTTAGAAGTGTTGTAAGTGGTTGTTGTGTATTGTATTGAGAATGTGTAAGGAGAATTTTGAGTGTTGGAGGTTTGATTGAGTTATTTATTTTGGCCTATTGTTTGATTGTATACATCATGTTAATTACCCCCAATGCTCTCATATTCTCTTTAATCTTCTTTCATGCTCTCTATGATCTTCTTTGTTATCTACCATTCTTGTTTTCTTGTAGCACTTGGTTTCATTATTATTCATTGAAAAGCCCTCTTGATTTGTGTACTTATGTTATAGTATTGGAGAAGTAGAAGATAAGTAAGCATATGGTAGTGCAATGTCAGGAATGTTTTGAGAGAACTCCACTTCCATATTTATTATTTTTGTGAGCATCAGTGCATATATCCATCTTGTGAGGTTTTTGTCATGCTTAGTTTATTCAAGTTGATGAAATTACCATGTTTTTGACTTATGTGAGATTTGGAACCATAAATACATGGATTCTTGAGACTTGATGATCCTAAGTAACCTTCTTTTATTATTTCTTAAAGTATTGATAGGGGATGTAATGTTTGGTAGATATTTTGTTTTCTTTGAGTTTTATTTACTTGCCCGAGACGTGCAAGCATTAAGTGTGGGGGAGTTGATAACCACCATTTTTGCTGATTATTTTAGGCTCTTAAATCCATGTTTGATCCACATTTTATATGCTTAAGTTTGCAATTGTATTAGGTTTCATGAATTTCCCTTATTTTGGCTTTTAATTCAAATCATTGTATATTTGGGATATTTTTGACACTAAATTTGAATATCATTTTGTAGGCTTCAAATGATCATGGACCTAGATCAAATCGGGTCAGACTTGAGTTAGCAATGGATCCAGATCAAAGGGATCAAGCATCGGATTAATAGGAGCCGTCTATTCTAGAGAACGGCTAGATCTGAGCCATCAGTCAACTTCTGGTCAATCCGAGTTCAAGATAGAGTCAATCATGACCATAGACCAAGATCGGAAAAGTTCAGCCAAATCAGAAGTGATCTGACCGTTGGATCAAGCTCAAGATGTTCTAGATCATCCATTCAAGCAAAGGGATGATCTGGACCATCCGCCACTGATCTGGTTAATCCGAGCTGGGGACAGCTAGATCAGAACCATTGATTGGGATCTGTGAAGTTTGGTTCAGATCTGAAAAGATCTGACCGTTGGATGAAACCATACTGATCTCAACCGTCTGTTGCTTCCATCATCATATGGCTGAACCATTGACTAGACTAAACCCAATTTCTGGCTGGGCTGAATGAACCAAGGACTGCTGGACTGAGCTGTGGTCGAACCCAAGATTAAAGTTGAACCCAAGTCTGGATTGAATTCAAGCTGGACCGAACCCTAGCTGGACCGAACCAACTGCTGAGCTGATTTGGCTGAATCAAGACTGAACCCAACATTTGACTGAACCAGAGACGAATCTGGCTGAACCTATTTGCTGAAGCTGATTCAACCCAAGGCTGACCGAACCACTGAACCTGGACTGAACCAAAAGAGGTGACTGAACTCAAGCTGTTGGACCGAACTCAAGCTTGACTGAACCAAGCCGCTCAGCCAAAAAAAAGGGACAAGCACAGCTAGGGCATGACATCCTCTCGAAATCATCTTCTCCGCACAGCGAGGGCGATCGGGGAGAGGGGTTGCAGACGAGGGGTCCCCGTCTCGATCCATCTTCTCTACCTTCACCGCCGGCGGCATTCCATCCACTTCATCGCCGCCGGCCGGACGAGCTAGGGCTCTGGGGGTTCCGAACCCTAGTCGACTCCACCGCAGCTTTCTCTCAAGTTGAGGGGTTCCCGACTCGATCAAGGCTTTCACCCACTTCACGGCTGCAGTTCACCCTTCATAGGAGTTCTTCACATGCTTTAATTCCAGCAGCTTCATTTCTTGAATTTAGTTTCTTCGCAGCTTTGTTTTCTTCACAGCATTCATTCTTCATAGCAATTTCCTTACAGCAATTTCATTTCCTAGCAGAGTTTTTCTTCACCATTTGTCCTCAGCAGTTCTTTCCAGTAGAATTCCTTCGCAGCATTCTCTCAGGTTGAGGGAAGTGACGAGCCTTCATCCGATCCAGCAGTTTCTTTATAGTAGTTCCTCATAGCTTCAATATCAGTAGCAATTCTTCCTTCATAGCGGCTGATTTCCTTCATAGCAGCAGCTCTTCGTAGCAATTCCAGCAGCCAGCAGTAGTTTTTCTTTCAAAGTAGATTCGGCAGCAATTCTATTTGATTAGTTTCGATAATTTGAGTTGATATTTGTTGCTTGTTGATTTTCGAATTTGGATGTTGATGCTTGTAGCAGGTTTGATCTTCTATGTGTTTGAATGGCATACACTCATTTTATCTTAATACATGCTCACATTGTGTTTGATGAATTGTCTCTTTCATTAGTGGGCTCTAGTTTGAATTTTTCTTATCGTAGATTCTTGTAATGTTTCATTACTTTAATTGCTTTAGGTTTCATTTATGTTCAGTTCCCTAAATGCTTTACCTTATGTTTCTTTTAATTCTCTTGCAAGTATAGTTTAGTGAGGTTAGATTTATTACATGCATTGTCTTTCACTTCGTAGTCATAACACTCAAATCCAAACCCCAGTTTGATATCAAATACCCAAAAGCAATAAAATACAATCCTGAGATTTATCTTGTACCAACTACATTCGTTGGGAGACGACTTGAGTTACTCTATGCTACATTAGTTAAGAGGAGATCGATACTTGAATTGTATTTGAAACCGTGACATGACAAAAACGGTTATAAAATTTGAAATGGTGCGTTTGCCGGGAGAATTTATCTTGTTCCTTCTTGCATTTTCTTTCATTGCATGTTTCATTTTTATGTTCTTTAGAAGTATAATTTTCTTTTAAAAAGAGTTCTTGCTAATAAATGCGTGAGTAGAGTAGAAGAATAAATAGGAGACATTGTAAATACCATGTTATTTCTTTTGGTATTTTTTCTTGCATTACTAGTAATAAATGTATCCCTCTAGGTTATCTTCATGTCATTTTAGAGTCTCTTGAAAATAAATTAAATTTGGTCGTTAAAACTTAAGGTTTGAGCTAATGGATGAAATCTTGGATGCTTGAGTACTACTTGGCTTAAGATTTTTAATTGATGACTTGAGATGAATTAATTGCACCTAGTGAGAATTAGCCTTATTTTTGTGACACACATATGTGATTATACTCTAGAACTTGCTTAGGTTCTTTCAAAACCATATTTCAATGATTGGATCACATCTATAGAGGCTAATCAATTTGTTTCTCCTTTCCATATCAATTTTTGACGATAATCATAGTTGAAACATCTCTATTCTATTTTCTTTCCTACATTTCCTACTCTTAACCATATTTCTTCATGAACTTGTTTGTTTGGGATGTTTCTTGATGCTATTTTGCCCGAGACGAACAAAGGATTAAGTGTGGGGGAGTGGTTAGTGATTTGGAATCAATTTTTATCAAGGATGCACTTCATTTCGAAAAAAAACAAATTTCTGCAATTGCATGTGCCAGATTCAAGTGAGTTTGGTATCAAGAATAAACAAGACGAAGTGTTAAGGAAGAGAAACCATTGGAGATCTAGATTTCTGTTGTTAATTGGGAGATTCAAGCCATTCTTGGCCAAGTTTCATTCGGTAAGAAAAAAATGGCACACAAATGAAAAAATCTATGCCAAAGAGATTTTTGTGAAGCATGGTTGGATCAAGAATGGGGAAGTAGGAATTATGGAAGTAAGATCAGCAACACTTTGCTAAAATTTGAATTGAAGTTTTAAAGTCTGAATTGAAGCAGGAAAATGCAAAAACAAATCTGAAACAATTGCAGCAAATCTGTGCCAAAAACAGAGGAAGAAAAGGAAAAGTTTTTCTATGCAGTTCAGTAATGGAAGTGAAGCTGAACTGATCTGAAACTAATGTGGCTGCTGCAGGGATTAAGAATAAAAACACTTGACAGCAAGGATGAGCTGCTAGGATTTTCAGATCAGACTTGAAAGAAAAAAAATGCAGCTACGGGGAAATAAGAAAAGCTGGAAATTAAAGGGGAAACACATTGAATTTCAGAAGCAATCAGGCTGAAGAACAAGCTGATATCAATCATCTTGTTGGAGTTTCATTTGAAGCCAAATTCTGGAGCTATAAAACTGTGAAGAGTTGAGGAAACTGATTGAATGCAGAAATAAATTAAATGCAGAGTAAAAATAGCAAGTAGTGATCCATTTGCAGCACATGGCAGTATTGGATTGAAACTGGTTTTGATAAGGATTCGGGAAAGCTGATCACATCATGAATAAACAAGGAGAAGCTGCAGCAAAATCAGGAAGTTAGCAGCTGAAAAAAAAATAGTTTAAAAAAAAGAAGGAAACAAAAGAAACAAAGTGGCAAGAATGAAGTTGTGGCACCATGAAGCAAGTGAACCAACTGATTGGTTTCTTTCAGCCGAATCAATTTCTAGCTTTTATACAAGTCTGACCTTACTAGAGGATTTAAAAAAAAAATCAGAAAAGGAAGAGAAGGAAGCAAGGTTGGCACGCAAGAGTGAAATTGGCACAAAGGAGTTGATGAAGTCTTTTCATCAAATTTTTGAAGGGCAATGCCAAAGCCTCACTCCATCACACTTTTGACTTCATTATGAGGACTGACAAGAGGGCAAAGTGCATCAAAAATATCCTTGAACATCCAAGTCTTCCACTTTATCAAATTTGCTATTTTCTTAGTTTTTACTTCAATTTTACCATTTCATATGTTCTTCACTTGTTTGGATGAACTTTTGTAGATGTTGATTCTAATCATGAATAATGGTGGAGAGTAGATAACAAGCAAGCTTATGGTAGTGCAAAAAGCATGTGTGTATGAGTGAGCTCCATTTTCATCATGTACTTAGAACTTACGAAGAGAGCCACCAAAAACTTTCCTTGAAAGGTTAGAGAGTTAAATTCATCTCAATGAATCATGAAGGATGAAAAGGCTAGGTTATTGATTTAAGGACAAGATACTAGTCCATAGAGCTTAGATTTTTGAGAATTGACAACCCTAGGTAATTTCTTTTCAATTGCTTCTACTTATGATTGAGAAAAGTTAGGGGATACATATTTAGTACTTTTCGCAAGACGCTCAAGCTTAAGTGTGGGGGAGTTGATAAGTATCATTTTATTGATCATTTCATATGCGTAATTGTGGATTTACCCTAGGTCCTAGGATTAATATTCATTTTGGACCTAATTGCAAATTTTGATATATTTGAATTGTTTTATCACTAAATTGTTGATCTACTTTTGTAGGCTTGGAAGGATCATGGACCTAGGTCATGTTGGGTCAAAATTGAGTCAAAAGTGGACTGGATCAAGTGATCAAGCGTCGACTAATATGGACCGTCCGATGCAAGAACGGTTAGATTTAGACCATCTGAGAACTTCTGATCAATCCGAGCTGGGATTAAGGCTAATCGAGCGATCAAATCAAGATCTGAAGGTTTCGTCCAAATCAGAAATCATCTAGCCGTTGGATCAAGCTAGGGAGAAGCTAGACCGTTCGTTCAATGATCAAGGGGATCTGAACCATCCGTTGCAAATTTGGCAAATCCGAGCTACCCCGAGGTAGATCATGACCCTTGATCAAGATCTGGGAAGTTTGAGTCAAATCGGACGAAGATCAACCGTTGGATGAGCTTTGAACAATCTCAGCCGTCCAAATTAAATGTCATATGTTTAAATGGAAAATTCCCTCCGCAGAATAGGGGTCACATCTTCACCAATTCGTAGCTGAGTTCTTCTCATTTCTTCGTTTGTTCTTCGATTCGTTTGCGATTTTTTCCATCTTAAGGCGTGGCCATCTCGATCACAATCTTGGAACACGATCTGGATCATTGGGAGAAGGTTTCCATTGAGATTTTAGCTCGGATTTGCACCGGAACAGAGTGGATTGAGGGTTTCGTCCATTTCTAAGATCTGATCGATTCAATCACGATCGCGTGACATTTTCTTCCATCAGAGCTTACTGGAGGGTCCTCTGGTATTCCTTGATCGTCACCAAATCATCACTACCTCTCAACATCGCGAGATTGAGGAGATCGGATTGGTTTTCTCCAGCCGAGTGTAGTCTGTGAGCAGGGTCAAAATTGAAGCTGTTTTCCATTGATTTGCGGAGCTGAAGGGGTTCTTGGCTTGCTCTTGTGTGACGGCAAGGAGATTTTGAGACAAGGGAATGATCGAGGCTTAATTTCTTATTGCATTTCTTTTTGCTTTTCTGCTGTAATTAGGTTTTAATACTTCAAAGTAAGTATCTAGATAGCTTGTTTAGTTAATATCTGTTCTCAATTTCGGTTTAATTCATGAATTAGTCCTTGCGTATCAAGTTTGTAGCTATGTATCAACTTGGTTCCTACACTCACCTTAAGTTCAGCTTGTTTCTGTGTTTTCATTCTTGAAAATTAGACATCATGTTTAGTGTGCTAATGCATTTGGTTTAAGTCACTTCGCATATGAATCATTTCAGAATTGAGCTTTATTTCTGAAATTCTGTTCAGCTGTTGCATAGCATTCATTCCTGCGTATCAACTTCTTGTTCCAGTTCTGCAAGATTTTAGTTGTAGCTCTTTTATGTTTGCGTCAGTAAACTTAGATCTTATACATCTTGTTTGACACTAGATTAGTCACTCAAACTTAGATTGCCTTGCGTGTTTGTTCTGCAAATGAATTATACTGCATTCTGAAAACTATTTCTGCCTTAGACGTTTCTGAATTGATTTGGATTTTGTTACTACATTTCTTCTTTCAAGACTTGCGTATCAGTTCATTGTTAGCTTACATTTCCAAGCTGAATTTGATTGGTTGCATTTTTGAATCTGTCAGGTTGTATTTCTGCATTTAGCATAAATTTTTGGCACATAAGTTTCTTCTTCTTTGTATCAAGTTGTTTCATTTTCTCCACTTTGTATCAAGAAAAGTTCTGACGGTGATAGATACCAAATTAAGTGCAATTTTCAGTGTGTTAGTGAGCTGGAAGTCAGTTGTTTCATGCATGGCTTGTGTCTGAATGTCAACTTTCATTTCGGCATTAGTATTAAGTTCCAATTTTGCAAGTAGGTTTTAATTGTTTGGCATTAATTTCAATCGAAAATTTTGAGCATTGTTTCGATTCACTTGCTTAGTATTTGGTTGCAAGTTCAGAGGTTGTTTTCCAATTTCAGATAAGTTGCCTTGGTCAGTAGATTTCCCATAGGGTAAGTTCTTGCTATTATCTCGTTTAGATCATTTAGTTGAGTTTCCTTCTTTCACATTGCATTGGTATTTCTGATTGTAACCAAAACCCCGAATCTTATTTGAAACCCAAAAAAAATTAGTGGACGACACATAGACTCAAGCTTGAATCAATCAATCTCAACTAGCCCTAGGAAAAATACGACCTGTGACCCCTTTACTATATTTTATTCTTTGTTAGCAAAAAGGGTTTCAAGCTTTATAAATATCTAAATTTAAGACCCACATTTGTGACACCTAGATCGGGTCCATCAGGTATCCTTTCAACCGGACAACATTAAGCATTCCCTTGACTTAGAGACCGTATTCACACAAGGATAGACCTAATCCCTTTTCAATGGTGACGGTGATTGTTGGTCGTCAAAAAGGGGGTGAATTGCCCCTGAAAATAAAAACTATTCTCTTTTGTTTGTCTTAAACAAAAATGTTGATTAGTTCAAAATAAAGCAAACATTAATAGAAAAACTATAATAGAAAAAGAGACACACAAATATTTACTTGGTTGCAACGAGGATGATTGCTACTCCATGGCAAATATAGTGTAGGTCTCCTAAATAAACTCCTTCAATCAAAGAAGATGAAAGCTCAGAAAAAGAAAGGAAAATTACAAAGAAAGTTGTTTGCTGTGAATTAGTTGAATGAATGATTTGGAACTGAGCTATTGGGTTGTGTTATAAATGCTCTGGCTAAAGCTATTGATGGGAGAGATGAAATTTCAGCTTCTGAATCTCGGTTAATTGAATCTCCTGCCCCAGGTATTATTTCGAGACGTTCTGTATATGAGCCTCTTCAAATGGGGCTTATTGCTAATGATTCTATGATCCCTATATGACGCGGTCAGCGAGAATTAATTATTGGGGACAGACAGACTGGCAAAACAGCAGTAGCCACAGATACAATTCTCAATCAAAAAGGCCAAAATGTAATATGTGTTTATGTAGCTATTGGTCAAAAAGCATCTTCTGTGGCTTAGATAGTGACTACTTTCCAGGAAAGAGGGGCGATGGAATACACTATTGTGGTAGCCGAAACGGCGGATTCACCTGCTACATTACAGTACCTCGCTCCTTATACGGGAGCGGCTCTGGCTGAATATTTTATGTATCGTGAACGACATACTTTAATAATTTATGATGATCTCTCCAAATAGGCACAAGCTTATCGCCAAATGCCTCTTCTATTAAGAAGACCTCCCGGTCGTGAAGCTTATCCAGGAGATGTTTTTTATTTATAGCCCAAGCCAATTCTATCCGAATGCTAACGTGGCACTATAGGGCCACCCGAGTGCTTGAGGGTGCCTGACATGTGGCTTGAGGGTTATCCGAAGCACAACATTTGCAAATGGATAACTGGTGGATAAAATTAGCTCCTGGGCGTTTGTATGCAAAGGGGCGCTTGAGTCACTCGGACGCCCGTATGCATAGGGGCACCGCTATGTATAGGGATGCTCGAGTGACTTTTGGTCAGCAACTTGCTGACCAATCTTCATCAGGTCTTCGTGGGTGATTTTCGGGCCTTCCAGAGTTGGTCTCACCCAACCTTCCTCTGACCTTCTTCTCAAGCGAGCTTCCTCCCGGATTCTCGTCCCTCGGACGTCACGCACGCCCTTCTCGATCCACCGGAGTACTCTTCCGTAGAACTCCGCATCCCTCAGATGCATCGAGCCCGTCGGCTCCTTTCCCGTGTCATCCTTCTCGCCACTGCATCTTCCGCTTAACTTCCTGCACTCCTAAAGTCTTGTACACTTAGACATAGAGATTAAAAACCAACAGGACATAACTTGACTCGGTTGACCATATCAAAACCAACCTAGGGTACTTACAAATGGGTCTTCACTAATCCCATGTTAGGAGATGATTTGTATAATTTAAGATTGTATGACAAGGGAACCCTAGTGATAAGGGAAATCCTTTAATCGGACATCCTAAGTTACCTTGCCTATCTAATAGCACTGGATAGCTAATAGGGAGGCTCTCCAGTATGAAGTTGCAACCCACACTGGTAATCTAGTTAGGCTACCCATTATGCCTTGATATAGAGACTAAGAACTAGCTACCCATAGGTCATCAAAGACCATCACAATGAAATCTAGATTCTGGAACATTTCTCCCACACTGCCTTCCTCACTCTTCATATCTATCTCACCCACTCTCTCTCTCTAGCACTCTTAACTCTCTTCTCTATGTTTGCAATTGCTCACACTCCCAATCAATCTAGGTAATTCTCTTTGCGAACTTGCTAATGCTTGCCTCATTAGTCCCTATGGATTTGATATCTTTTATATTGCTTGATGATATTCCGTGCACTTGTGTAACGCCCGCTTTTTTTTTCTTTTTCCTAAAGCGGCGTTACGTTAACATACCTAGGGCATGTAGACATCATAATGCAGCGGAAACCTTTAACTTACACCTACATGCACTTACTACCCTTCCTAACATTATAACATGGGAACTTGGCATATTAACTTTATACTTAGCATCATATCATGTCATTCTTAGCATCATGTCATACTTAGCATCGTGTCATACTTAGCATCATGTCAACCTTAGCATCATGTCATAGAGTCACATTCAAGCACATAATCGTAAAGTAATGTTCTATCATAAGACGAGCAACCATATTATTTCTTGGCCAAGTCACTATCACACACATGCATTAAGGCCCTGCTGCTGCTTCCATACTGTCCCCTTGCGTAATCTGCGGTATAAGGAAATAAAACTATAAGCACACAGGCTTAGTAAGACCCTTTCCTACTCACTAAAATCATTCATCACTTAATCTTGAGTACATGAAACATTAACATACTCAGTGTTTTACTTAGCACGTAAGCCTTATCATCACTTAGCATACATTCGACATGTCATGGACATAGCTTAATCACCTTCGTAGCATGGCATAAACATAACCCTAACACATTCATGGCATGGCATAATACTTGGCATAGACATAAACATCGTAAACATTCATAGCATGGCAAATACTTGGCATAGACATAACATAATAAAATCATGGCATTCTAACCTAGCATAAACATAATTTAGTCATGGCATCCTAAACTAGCATGAGCACAAATAAAATCATGGTATCCCAAACTAGCATAAACATAATTAAATCATGGCATCCTAAACTAGCATGAACATAAATAAAATCATGGCATCCTACTTAGCATAAACATAAATAAAATCATGGCATCCTACTTAGCATAAACATAGATAAAATCATGGCATCCTACTTAGCATAAACATAAATAAAATCATGACATCCTACTTTGCATAAACATAAATAAAATCATGGCATCCTACTTAGCATAAACATAAATAAAATCATGGCATAAACATACTTTGCATCCAATTTCTTTGCATAATGCCCCTTATTATAAATATAAAGCATAACATGGATGGATGCATGTGGCAATTGCATATATATATATATAAGGATGCTTAATCTTTAAAACATGCTTTTAAAATAATCATAACATTCATTGGGCCCTGGCTTGTACCACATTCATTCATCATATGCGCGCACCCCTAAGTAAATACGAGGTAGCTAATCTCGACCTACTAGGGTAAGGACAGCTTCATCGGTAGTCCCGAACCGTAAGGACAGCTTCATCGGTAGTCCAGAATCGTGGACAGCATCATCGGTAGTCCAGAACCGTGGACCTTACTTAGGTCCGGTACAAGCCCATAAAATAAAATAAAATACTTTCACATGCTTTTCCATTCATCATCATTCATAGCATATTCATTCATTCATCATACTTTCATCATACTTAATATCATCATTATGCCTTGAAGGCATGAACTTTAACTTCATTCATCATTTTCATTCTTAAACATGACATATGTACACATCATTCATAACGCATGGCATACATACAATTTATTCATAAACATGGCATACCTACATTTCGTTCATAAGACATGGCATACATACATGTTATTCATAGATCATGGCATACATATCATTTATAGATCATGGCACATGTCTTAAACATTTATAACCTTATCATTCAATTCATGACATATAAACTAAAAGTTTGGTTAACATAAAAATTCTTCCATCTTACTTAAACATACCTCTTAGTAACCTATACACAATCATCTTGGTAGGTTTAACCCAACCCTAGCCCTAGGTTATGTCCTTGGCCGAAAGTCCCCAAGGAAACCCTAGGTCCATGAAACCTCCCATAACTTCCCAAACAACATCTCCTACATTCATTCTAGGCCATAGGGAACATTTGAGTTCATACTTAGGACCAACCCAAATCCTTTAACCCAAATCTTGCTCTTGGCCGAAACTTCAAGGCCATGGGGCATGGAAAAATTTCCAATAAAATCCCAAATCAATTGTTAAACACCAACCATACTTTACCATAGGGCCATTGGGGCCCTTATTTGAGATAAATCCTAACTTTCCACCCTACTAGGGTACTTGGCCAAAACCTATAGGGTCTCAAAGCCATGTGAAATATTCACATAAACACCCTCCATCTCTCTTATATCATGTTAATACATCAACCATACACTTGAGGTTTTAGACCCAACTCCACCCATGGGGTCTTGTTGTTGGCCGAAACCCTAGGGTATCCTAGGGTTCCCCAAAAATTCCTAAAAATTATATTTAATCTCTAAACATCATAAGAGAACATTAAACATCATTATCAAGATTTTTAGCATCATTCTTGACCCTAAACATCTAGTGGCCGAAACCCATAGGATGTCCTAGGGTTCTTGGTTTTCTTTTCTTGTTTCTTTTAACATCAAATCCCAAAAATCAACCCATATATCATGCTAAAAACATAAGGAACTATTACACCATAGGTGAGGGAGTCTTACCTTGGATTTCTTAATTTTTCGAACCTTGAAAGAGAAGAAGATTGCAAAATCCTTGGACCCTTGAACCCCCTTGTCCTTGTATCCTTGGAAAACCCTTAGATCTTGGAGATGAGACCTCTTGTGGAGCTTTTCCAAGGGAGAACCCTTCCTTGGGTGTTTGGCTAGGATAAGGGGAGGAGAAGGAAGAAGTTGAAAAGTGATGGGAAGAAGAGGTAACTCCCAAAACCCCCTCTTTATAGCCCATTAAGGAGGTAAATGAAGAGTCTCTCCATGACCCTTCATCTTCTTCTATGCTTTAACCAATATCCACTTCATTCACTCATAACATTACCTTGTTAGGTGAGTTGGTTAGTGTTAGTGAGAGCCCTATAGCCAATCATGTGATGGTTGTTGTATGGACTCATTGTATCATATTTCATATATATAAAGGCATTTGATTATGGTTATTATACTTACTTGTATTGGTGCCAAATAACTAAGTGTAATAACGTCCTTGGTAGTAGGTTCATATCTATATCAATCGATTGGTTGAATCGATAGTGAGATGATATAGAGAACACTACTCTTAATTATTCCTAGTCAAGTATTAACATTCAGGGACAATGTTAATGCATAGAGACTAGCATGTAGGTCATCACGATGACTTGATCTCACAAGTCATGGATATGAGATATCAAGTTGACACATGAGTATGGATTGGAGAATGTATACTGAATGACCCACCATGAGAAAGTATCATGGATCGTTATATGAGTGTCATATACTTTCTCATGTGACTATTAGTATGACTATTAGTCCTTAGACCTGAAGTCATCATAGTTCCCTACATAAGGAGTTATGTACTTTGGTTTCGTCAAACGTCACCCGTAACTGGGTGGACTATAAAGGCGATTACTGTGTATGTAACAAATTATGCGGAGGGATGTGAGTGATGTTGATGGGATCTATCCCTCCTATATGACGGGAGAGATATCATAGTCTTGATAGAGTGAGATCGCTAAGTGCATGGCCATGCCCAAATAAGGCAATATGAGATATTGAGCTTATTTGATTATAGTGACTCTACTTGGAGTTCAAGACACATAGATTGATTGGAGGATGACACGGTCCATGCTTCATAGAAGATCAATTTAGATATCGACGATAGAAGGACATTGTCACATATTATGAAAGTCATAATTAGTAGTCACATTGGTGATGTTGGATCTCAACATTCTTGTAACTTGGGTAGCAATGATGTGTTGCTAGATACCGCTCATTGCTTATGTTTCTAAGAGGTTAGAAGCATTGCCAACGTTACAAGAACCTATAGGGTCACACGCAAAGAACAACTAGATGGAGAAAAAATGAAGTCAAGTTTGACTTGGCTAAATATGGAAAGTCCATAAAAGGCAAGTTTGACTTCACCCAAATCCAAATCATGTTTGACTTGGCTTGGTTCCACTTCAAGTTAGACTTGACATGGGAGAAGAAATGGAGTCAAGTTTGACTTGACTAAATATGGAAAGTCCATAAAAGGCAAGTTTGACTTGACCCAAATCCAAATCAAGGTTGACTTGACTTGGTTCCACTTCAAGTTAGACTTGATATGGGAGAAGAAATGGAGTCAAGTTTGACTTGACTAAATATGGAAAGTCCATAAAAGACAAGTTTGACTTGACCAAAAGACCACCTCACCTTGACTTGACCAAGTGATGACTTGGCTTGGTATTTGACTAATGATGATGCTCCACATCATCTCCAAAGGTTGTAACCCCCCATTTGAATTTGAATTCAAATTGAAAGGGGGTTATGGCAGGCCACTTAATGGCCATTATGGCTGGCCAATTAATGGCCATTAATGGCCATTATATGGCCGGCCACAATGGGAGAACAAAACAAGGTTTTGTTCCATTTTTCTCATTGGGTGTCTTCTCTTCTTCCTCCTCCAAGAGTTGGTGCTCTTCTTCTTCTTCTCCTCTTGGCCGAGCCCTTGAAAGGTGCTAGCACACCTAAAGGGTTTCCTCCATCCACTTTGTTCGCGTGGATACTTCTAGAGGGACGGCACTTGACGTCCTAGAGATCCGACATCCAAAAGGAGCGAGCGGGATTAAGCGGGGCACGCACCAAAGGTAAAATGGTTTATCCCTCTTTAGATCTACGAGTAGATCGAGTTTTGAGCATGAAATGAATACATGAATTTTTGATTCGGAATTTTTTCTACGCACGAGATCCATGGCTTTGGGTTATCGGGGTTTCCGCGACGCGAAAAGGCGGTTTTCGCGGCCCGAAAAAACCCAACAGTGGTATCAGAGCCACGTGCGAAGCACGTATTTATTTATTTTTTGTATGGGATACAAAATTTAGAATAGTTTATGATTCTGTAATTTTTCTAATTTTTAGGATTTTATGAGTATTTTTCTCGTAGAGGCGAAGCAACGAGTGGTACACTTCGACCACCGAGAAAAACTTCTCCGAAACGGCAAGTTTCGCCCAAATAGATTTTGGGACAGCGGGTTAGGCACTGTTAGATCGCGATACGACACTCACGAAATTAATTTCGTGAGTAGGGGCGCCGCCCCTAACCCCGCAAGGGGCCTTGTCATGTGATTGTGCCCGAAACCCGCTTAACGGGACCGCCTTGGAGTTGTGACTCATAAAATTCGTAAAATACATAGAAAAATTAGATAAATTTCTGTAAAATACATAATTTTGAATTATATACAGTAGTGTGATGGTCATGGCCCAAGTCCCTATTTTTAATTAGATTAAAATATGTGTGTAATTCATATTACGGCTTGCGTGCCGTTATTTGTGTTGTATGTGTTGTATTGTGATTGCGACCTGCGTGTCGGCCTTT
>JAGFNQ010003075.1:106863-177038 GCA_024364735.1 Boesenbergia rotunda | reverse complement strand
GATTGATTGAGGATGACATGGTCTATGCCTCATTGGTCAATCTAGATATCGAGGATGGAAGGATAAGGTCATATATTGTCATAGTCACGGAGGTTAAGTCGGATGTCGATTTTCTCGTCACTTGGGTAGTAATGATGCATTGCTAGATGCCGCTCATTGCTTATGTGTCTAAAACGGTTTAAACACATTGCCAACGTTATGAGAACCTATTGAGTCACACACGAAGGACACTGTTAGTGATATGAGAGAAGTGTCCTAAGGCAATCGCCTTATGATGTAAACATTTATATTAATAAATGATAATTCACTATTTGAGTATACATATTTTATGTATTTGATTGGGATCTTAAACTCATCTACTGAATGTCCGCAATACAACTCACAGCATAAGAGAATTTGTGATGGGATCACAACTAGTGATTATCTCTACATGTGCAATTGTGAAGTATTGAAACTATCCCTAGTCGATGAATTGATAAAAACGGACACTATCAATTCTGTTGAGACTAGCATGGGTTATTCTCTAATCAGCTGATTCTCATTGGCTGGTGATATTGGGATGTCCGGAGATAAACATGGATGCTAGTTGAGGGAACTAGTTCATTGGAGTGACTAGCTGTAAGACTTCATATGAGAATCTACATGTAGATATGTCAATGAAGTTCTTACTGCAGCTTAAGTGCGATGTTCCTTTGACTTGCGGTGTTCAAGTCATCTTGGTCATGGAGACTTATACTTTAACATCTTAAGCAAGCATCTCCAAGGGGGTGTGGATCCAGGATGATTGGGTATAAGCCGAAGTGCCCGAAGATGTTTGAACAGCCTACAAATGATTCACCACTCCTTGCGAGGAGATGTATACCCAGGCCTATCGTCGGATTGTTACTCAAAACCTCTGGCCAGAGTATATCATGTTTAGAGTGCGAGTCTCTAAAATACATGAGAGTAATTAGAAATTCAAAGGACGAGAAAGACACTACTTGGGCTAGGTGTGACGTAGTCAGCCTAGTGGGGACTGACACCATAGACCGTGTCCTGAACCAAGTGGGTATAAGGTGGTGAAGGGAATGGGGCACGATTCATTAGAGCTGCTGAAGGGTTTCGGAATAATTTCTTCTGAGGTCAAACCGTTGATCTTTCGATTAATTGGGGATCATGATGTACTACTAGGTGTCACTCATGATCGTTCTATAATTGGTTGATTATAGACGGCCAACATAAATCGAAAGCCTATTTAGTCACACGCACTACGAGTAATCCGAGGGATTTAAAACGAGTTGAAAATTAGATTTTCCGATCAAGAGAAATAAGTCGAATCTGAGTTAATCAGAGGCGCAATGGAAGCTAAAAATGACTAAGTCTTTTAAAGGCTTTTTGGGCGAATTAAATGAGTTTAATTCGCGGTGGTTCATCTTGGTTTGGCCGACCAAAGAGGGTGCCAACTCTCTTTGTTTGGCCGGCCACCTATTGGGGAGAAAACCAATTAATTTTGGTTTAATTAATAAAATAAATCTAGTGTGATTTGTTTTATAAATTATGGATAAATAAATTTGTATAAAGAAATTTATATAAATAAATTTATAGAAATTTATTCTTTTTATGGAAGTTAAAATAATCCATGAATTGGTTTATTTTTAATTTTATAAAATCAATTATGAATTGATTTTTTCATAATAAGAAAGTTTATAAATTTCTTATAAAATTTATTCCATAATTTAAAGAGAAGAAGAATTTGTTTTATTATAAATTAGTTATAATAAAACTAGGCATAACGGAATAAGTCATAAGAAATTTTATAAGATAAAATCCTTATGATAACTAATTCCGTTAATTCCGTTAAAAGAGAGACTTGGCAAGGGAGAGGTTGCTATATAAAGGAACCAAAGGCTAGCCTTTAATTCCAATCAATAGAGTTGATTAAGAGTTAATCCTCTCCCTCTCTCTCTCTTATTCTCTCCTTCTCCCTCCCATCTAGGGTCGGCGCCCAACCTAGATCCCCTAGGGCCGGCGCACCTTCATTGTTCTCCAAGGAGTTGGCGTGAGCAATCTACACCAAGGAGAAGCCAACCAAGAAGAAGAAGAAGCGGATCACATCTCCTTCATTCTCGGAATTCGATTCCGTTTCTCGGGTGGTTAGTTTCCTATCTTTTCTCTTGTTCTTCTAGTTGTGCCTTTAGATGATCTAGTAGTTCTCGTTGGCACAAAACTCGTGACTTTGCGAAGTCATCCCGAAGAGAACTCGGCGTGGACGCGAATAGAGGCGGAGCTTCCAAGGGACGCTACGGTTGGATCTCGTCCCTTTCTTCGAGTTACGCGAGGTACTTAGTAAATTAGTTTACCTTTCCGCAAAGTTTTAATTTATGATTATGTCCACACACCATAAGGTTGCATGCTAGATACGAAGTTAAAATAATTTAGAAAATTATTTTATGCAAATTCTTCCGCTGCACGTAAAAATTTAAAATTTTACGAACTCGTATCCTTGTCAACATGCACCCGGTCCCAACAGACACGATGCTTCGGAGATTAATTGATCTTAGTTTGACTAAGATTTGATTCGAATTGGATTAATTGAGTTAGACTCAAGTGAATCCAATTGGATTATGGGATTGAGATCTAATTTGAGTTTGACTCATTTAGTAGACTCAACCACATTTGAATGAGATATTAATTTATTAAAATGTTTAATAAATTAATAATAGAGGAAGATGAAAAGTTTTTCTTCATTGGATGAAGAGAAGTTGAAGAGTCACATGAGAAAATGTGCTCTAAGTGGGTTTTTATTAGCATTAATGGAGGGAAGCTAAAGGGATAAAAACTCTTCATATTCATGGGATGAGTATAAAAGAGTTTTTCTTGTCATTTGGATGATGAATTTGTCATTCTTTCTTTCCTTCATTCCTTCTCTTGGCTAAAATCCCTTTTCTCCCTCTCCTTCTTGCTTTGTGAATCTCCTCTTGTGGCTAGCACCATAAAGGTGATTTTTTCCGAAGCTTCAGAGATCGTGTTCGTGTGGATACGCATAGAGGCACGAATACTTGAACATGCAAAAGATCCGACATACTTCGGACAAGCAGGATAAGTGAAGTGCACGCGCCAAAGTTATACCTATACGATAGGATTTTATAAATTAACTTTGCATGAGTTTTCTTTCACATGGATCGCTCGTGGAATTTATTATTTCCGCTACGATTTTTGAATATTTTTGCCTATGGATCCCTACAAGATATCTGTTGTGTTGTTATTTGAATATATTTGTATGTATTGAATGAAAATATGAGATAGGGAAACGAGGAGAAAGGTTGCAGGAAAATTATAGAAATTAGTGACGGATCTTTTCTAAATCCGTCGCTAATAGCGACGGAATATTACGATATCCGTCATAAATAGTGACAGATATTTGACTTTTCGTCATTAATTACGATAAAATAGCGACGGAACTTTTTGATTTCGTCGCTATTAGTCTTGTACACGTCACCCCTGGTTCAGGTATTTTGCGACGAGAGGTTATGTATCTGTCGCTATTTGAGACGGATTATTTATTTTAAATCCATCGCTAATAGCGACGGATAGCACAAATTCCGTCGCTATCCTTGCCTTCGACAGCGCGATAGCCGACGGTGTTGTTTCCGTCGCTATTACCGTTTAGCAACAGAATTAGTCCATCGCTAATCGTGGTTTTTTTTTGTTGTGTCTCCCATGTCTTGTACTGTGGAGATCTTGTGGGGATTCCGTCATATCACACCATACTACTCCACATGTCATATCAATCAACGTGCTAGTATGCTTAGATATTTGGGTCGGGGAGTTGAACCCTTGGATAGGACCAACCGATGACTAATGGGTCGGTTCTGGCAGGTTAACCTTTATTAGGCACACTGTTGATTGACTCTAGCGGGTCGACCTTTACTACATAGTCTGTCAGTCAACTCTAGTGGGTCAACCTTTACTAGGAAGACTGGCGGGTCGGCCTTTACTAGGCAGACTATCGACTTTGGCAGGTCAGCTATAGTCGGTCGGCCTTTACTAGGCAGACTGTTGGTTGACTCAGCTAAGATGATCGCCGATCGACTCGATCAAAAAGACTACCAATCGGCTCAATCGGAAAGATCAATGAATAGACTTCGTAGAAAAGAGGTTAAGCAACCCTCATTTAAATTCATTATAACTTTTGATTTTTTTTTTCAGTAACAACATTATTTCATGATAAGTACAATCTTATAATGTTAAATGTTATTTTCACGGGGACTAAAAGGGGGGTTTTCCTAAATTCTAAAATTATTAAATTTGAAACAATTTAAAATAAATTAATATAGATCTTTAATATATATATATATATTCCATTTCTATTATATCGATCACATTTATTACCTACCTTCTTTCCTTTACTCCATTTCTCTACCTTCCATCCAACACCTACCTCCCTCGTTTTGACTTTTTGGTATCAACTAATAAATCCTGAATTTTATCATTAGTCAACTAAAATGTAATTTCCATTAAATAAAATATAATATTGATAATAATTGCAATTTGCCCCTTGTCTTCGTAATATAAATTGCAATAGACCCTTTTCCTAGCTAACCATCCCCCTCGTTCCCCCGCTTCTTCTTCTTCATGGCGCCGGCGTTCGTCGAACGGGACCGGAACTGCGTCTGCGTCATGGACGCGTCGAGCCGCCTGGGCTACTCCCTCGTCAAGAGGCTTCTTCAGAGAGGCTACTCGGTTCACGCCGCCTCTTACAACCATGGTCGCCATGCGATTCCATCTTCGTCGTCTGTTTTTGCAGATTTGGTGAACTATCTTTGCCTAAATTTGCGGCGGTTTGTGCAGGCGAGTGCGGTGGGAGCCTGAGGAAGCTGGCCGCCGGCGATGGCCTGCGGCTGAAGGTGCTGGCGGCCGACCCCTTCGACTACCATAGCATCGTGGACGCCGTCAGGGGCTGCTCCGGCCTCTTCTACACCTTCGACCCGCCTCAGGGTCAAACGTACGACGTGAGTGCCCGTCGGATATCGATTTAATTCGAGTTTATCGGTGCGAATTAATTGAGATCTGATTCAGGAATTCGCGGTGGAAGTGGAGGTCAGAGCCGCGCACAACGCGCTGGAAGCGTGCGCGCAGGCGGAGACCGTGGAGCGGGTGGTGTTCACGTCGTCGGTGACCGCCGTGGTGTGGGGCGGTCGCCGCCTGTCGGCCGACGACGACGTCGTCGACGACGATCGCGTCGTCGACGAGAGAGACTGGAGCGAGCCCAATCTGTGCAAAAGGTTCAAGGTAATTTAATTTCCTTCCAAATTCGTGTAAATTTGGAAGAGCTGGATCATAATTGATCGGGGCGCTGCAGCTTTGGCATGCGCTGGCGAAGACGCTGGCGGAGAGGACGGCGTGGGCCCTGGCGATGGACCGCGGCGTCGACATGGTCGCCGTCAACGCCGGCCTCCCCATGGACCCGGAACTCGCCGTCGCCGACCTCCAGTACCTCGACGGCGCCCGACAGATGTACGACGACGGCGTCCTCGTGACGGTCGACGCGGACTACCTCGTCGACGCCCACGTCGCCGCCTACGAGTCCCCCGCCGCCTACGGCCGCTACCTCTGCTTCAGCAACGCCGTTTGCCGGGCACATGACGCCGTTAAGCTCGCCCAGGCGCTGTCCCCCAAATCGCCGTCCCCTCCTCCGTCAAGGTAAACAGATTATTGAATAAAATAAATACTTTTTAAAATAGTTTTTTAATTATTAATTTACAGTGACGGGTTGAGTGCGATACGGACGAGGATCCAGAACAAGAAGCTGAGCAACTTGATGGTGGAATTCGACGCGACGAGGACCGAGGTGGAAGCGTAGCGCGCCACGTGTCTACATGAAGATGTAGAGCCGTTGATTATTTGGATTGCTATAAATGTATAATTGATCCAATGACTGTAATCATTACGAAGGATTATGAATAATTTCATGCCGTCAAATTTGTTCTTAGTCTTTTGGGGAGGAACCGCGTCGTCGTCCTTATCCAAATCGAGGCGCTGCTTTTCCGTCGTTCGATTTTGATCGCTTTTCTCGTCGGCTAGCAGCTCGAATTCGTGGTTGGTCCGTTTCTCCGTCGTGATCTGATCCGAGTCGATTTCGTCGTATCTCACCGGGAGCTGGCGGCCGCCTCCCGATGAAGGATGTGAGGGACCGCTTCCAGCTTCGCGTTGGATGGAGAGCGGCGCGGAATCCATAAAGGTAGAAGAAACCTCCGCAAGTTTCGTCCGTCTTCGTGTTTGATTTTAGCTTTGTTGTTTGTGCCGGAATCCGATTAGGGATTTGGGCGAGTTCGATTCTCGGCCTTTGCCCGCCCCTTTCTGGATTAGGGATTTTAGCTTCGGTGGATTATCATTGAACCTCCCATCCTATTCAGTTAACTTGTAGTTAGCTTTTTGGATTACCTTGTTGCTCGTTATCCCGTTCATCAATTTTTGTCTCGAGTCCAATGATTAGTGATCTTAATTGTGCTTTCTTCCATTCAATTTGTTGCCCCTTTAAGTTAGAAAGTCTTGATGTCTTACTCTTTCCCCTGCAAAAATCTTTCTTTTTTCTGAAAGTTGTACTTTGCAAGAGAATGTTGAAACAAATACATAAATTTCACAAACAAATTTTGAAAGAATCATATAAGCTTGTTGAAGTAGTTGTAGTTAATTCTTAGCATCAGTTGGAGAGGGATCCTCTTGACAAGCGAAAACTGGTTTTCACTCGGTTGACTCGGTCTGACCAGGGGGGGTCGGACTCGGGCTTAACTAAGGGTCAGATTCCACTCCCTCGGGTCGGTTGGGTCGGACTGGAATGGGGCACTCAAAGTGGAGTTGATGGTTGCAAATGGCAGCGATCCCCTCTTTGGAGTCCAAAGGGAGGTTTATATAGGGGAGGGGAAGCTCTCTGCCATGTCAGAGCTGTCCTGTCTCATTAAGGATGAGTCAGTTGGCAGACTGAGCCAATGGCAGCTTTAGTGGCTCTGTGAGACTGCCACAGCCGCTTGACAACCTGTCTAACCTGCCCCTTTTGATCCTTATTAATATTTGACGGCTCTGTCAGGTAATGATTATGTCAGAGGTGGGCCACATTATTACTGCAGTGGTAGCTCTTTAATTGCTCATGTTCAGTCGGTCGGCCCACTTCAACTTACGGTTTGGATTGGTCGGATAAGCGTAGATCCTGAGCCCTTTCCGCTCATGAGGGCGGCCTTGGGGGCGCTCGGCTGGAGACACCCGACCCGAGTGACCGACCTCAGATGACTAACCTTGGAAGACCGACCCCGAGTGGCCGCCCTAGGGTGACCGACCCCGGAAGATCGGACCCGACTGGCCGACCTCGGGTGTCCGACCCCGAAAGGCCGGACCCGACTGGCCGACCTCGGGTGCCCGGCCCCGAAAGGCTGAACCCGACTGGCCAACCTCGGGTGCCCGACCCCGAAAGGCTGAACCCGACTGGCCGCCCTCGGGTGACCGACCCCGGAAGACCGGACCCGACTGGCCGACCTCGGGTGTCCGACCCCGAAAGGTCGGACCCGACTGGCCGACCTCGGGTGTCCGACCCCGAAAGGCTGAACCCGACTGGCCGACCTCGGGTGCCCGATCCCGAAAGGCTGAACCCGACTGGCCGACCTCGGATGCCCGACCCCGAAAGACCGACCCCGAGTGGCCGCCCTCGGGTGACCGACCCCGGAAGACTGGTCCCGAGTGGCTGCCCTCGGGTGACCGACCCCGGAAGATCGGGCCCGACTGGCCGACCTCAGGTGCCCGACCCCGGAAGACCGGTCCCGAGTGGCCGACCCGGCTTATTCTTCCTTAACTTAGGCCGGATCAGGCTGGACCCGACCGGACTCTTGATCCTCCTCGAAAACCACTCGCCCGGATCAGAGATCAATGTCAAACCTACTGTTTAATATATGCTAGCTTAATTTTAAACAAACTTTGTTTGACACCTCAAAATGAATGTTTTTAAACAGTAGATGATCCGATATTTTGACTAAGAACAAGAGTATCATCACATCTCTTTCAAGTTCTAACAACATATTGAGCAAATTTCCAAATGTTTGTTTAGATCAGTATCAAAGGTAAATGAAGTGTCCATGTCATTAAGCTACAAAGTAAACATAAATCATATTAAACAGAATTAAGCTAGTATTGCTTTTATTTGCAATTTATATTCAACTCAACAAGACGAATTTTGAATAACTAGAAGTCTGAGTTTTTTTTTATGGAAATTCAATTGATTCATTGTTGTTTATCATTTGAGCGAGTACGAAAAAACAGTAATTATCCATAGAGCTTTATCAAATTATATTCGATGGTTTCTTAGTTTTAGATATATATCTAGCTTTGTTTGGTTGAAAATTCTTCTGTAATTTGTAAGTGTATTTTTTCTCTCAGGATTACTATAAAGTTTTGGAGGTTGACTACGACGCAAATGAGGAGGTTATAAGATTCAACTACCGAAGACTTGCACTAGTAAGTATTACCTAAAAGCTTCCTGTGTCATTTCATTTGCAAGAATCATCACTCATTTAGCTACTACACACCGATAACTTACCTCATGTTCATTCCATATCAGAGATGGCACCCCGACAAGCACAAGGGGAATTGTGATGCCACTGCAAAATTTCAGGAGATTAACGAAGCCTACCAAGGTAATACTTAAAATTGCATCCATTTTTTAGTACATTATTCTTTGATCATGTGGGATAAAATCTTATCAACTGAGACTATTTGTATCAAACGGTGACGGTGTAAAACAAAACTAGGATAATAATCTAGATTATTTGGATCTCTGCAGTGCTAGGTGATGCAGATAAGCGGCATGAATATGACATATCGGGTAGCTACGAAATCGACAAGTACACTCTACAGGTAAAACATTCACTTCATATGTTCGTACAGAGTTCTACTAAGCAACATGTATCAACTTTCCTGGTTCTTTTTCCTTGATCCAGGAATATCTTACAAGATTCAAGGGAATGATATTGACATGCAATGGCCTCGGTATCGATCGTTCTTCATGGTAATAACACATTTGTCACTCTATTCGTCTTCTGAAAATGATTTTTATATTTTTGTCAAAAATGTTTTTTTTTACTCAATCCATAACTAACTCTACGAGTGTTATGGTTTTCAGGTCACAGAAGCTGACGGAGACTCAAGCATTGGATCAGTAATATCGGCAGTATCTTGTTTTCCCCAGTTTTTGATCGGGAAAGGCAATCGTCGATATGTGATATGAAACTCGTCGTATAACGACCTTGGCCAAGACGATTGGTAACATATCGAAAATAGAAGATATTCTAATTGTTTCAAGGATACTAAAAAGTGTTGCTCCATGTTTTTACCAATTTATGTTACATTGATTACTTTGATGATCCGCATTCTTAACATCGAACTTTATATGTTTTGTCGAATAGAAGTGAATGATTAGCCAAAAGATTGAATTTCTCACATATATTTAATATATGCTCATATATATTGAATAGAATCATTTTGCCCCGGGATAATAGTGTAATGGTGAGACTAAGGGGTGCAAATGAATTGAGTTGAATAATATAAAAATATTGATATTTGAGTTTGAGTTTGAAAATATATATGATATTCAAAGTTTAAAAATATAAATAATTTTGATTCGAGTTTGATTCGAAATAAAATTTTAATTTTTGTTGGGTTCGAATGGTTTGAATTTTATTTTAGTATTTTTTAATTATAATTCTAAATTATTTAAATTATTTGAATTTTAATTTGAATATATTTAAGTAAAAATAATTAGAATTCGATTTGAGTTTAGTTCGTAAGCGATTCGTGAATAATCGAATAAAATATTATGAGTTCAAATTTGGCTTGAAAAATTTCAAATTTGATAATTTTGAATACGCATTGGTTTAATTCGTTTGCGTCCAATAAATAATTAAGAATTCGTTTGCAACCCTAGGCGAGATCTTTTAATGAAATAATTAAGGAATTTAAAATTTAAATCACAACTGGACTTTACATATTATAAGAGAATTTTCCACTAGTAAGTATAAAATTTATATGGATGCACGAATATTAGTCATCTTCACGAATAGATTATTAACGAAAAGATATCATTTAAAAAAGCACATTAAATGATATAATTTGAAGGGTATATTCAAAAAATAGAAAAAAAATAATTGGTTTAGATAGTAGATGAATTTAAGATGATGAATCTAGTCTCACGGAAGTTTTTCATTGATCACTAGGATAAATCGAGAAGTATTCGTAGGGATCGAACCGTGGATACTTGGGATAACAACTAGTCATTCCGTAAAAGCAACAGGACGAATTGCTCAGATACCCGTGAGTGAGGGTTACTTGGGTCGTGTTATAAATGCTCTGGCTAAACCTATTGATGGGAGAGATGAAATTTCAGCTTCTGAATCTCGATTAATTGAATCTCCTGCCCCAGGTATTATTTCGAGACGTTCTGTATATGAGCCTCTTCAAACGGGGCTTATTGCTATTGATTCTATGATCCCTATAGGACGCGGTCAGCGAGAATTAATTATTGGGGACAGACAGACCGGCAAAACAGTAGTAGCCACAGATACAATTCTCAATCAAAAAGGTCAAAATGCAATATGTGTTTATGTAGCTATTGGTCAAAAAGCATCTTCTGTGGCTCAGGTAGTGACTACTTTCCAGGAAAGAGGGGCGATGGAATACACTATTGTGGTAGCCGAAGCCATACCGCCACACCATAACCGAGGGCGCATATTCAAAAAAGGGAGAAACTTCAGGGGGTGGATTGAAATTTCCTAATAAATAATCCGAATCTTTTTGTATCTCCCACGATCTGAGCACCGTTGCATTCCTAGTTCCACTGGAACTTTGGAATTCGTCACCGACGCCTCTTCCTTCTCTCGTCGCGAGCGTCGCTCTCCGACCATGTTCTCCAAGATGTTTCATCCATGCCGAGGCGGCTCGCAGATCTCCTCCTCCTCTACTTCGTCCTCCTCCTCCGTGCTCAAGCAGGTTCGTCTTTCTCGGCATCTTTCTTTCCTTGGTCAAATTAGGGTACATCAGTTGTTCTTCCTCTAGGGTTTCTTTGTTCTCAGTTCTTGGTAGTATCTTCGGCGCGATCGGTTCGATCTGGATACGGGCATCATTGTAGTCTAAAAAACCAAGAAATTTCATCCCTTTTCGCACTGCCGCGGAGTATGGGTTCTGTGGGAAGGAGAAATTGACGCAGTATTACTTGCCAAGTTTGTTTATTTTTGTAATGGAAAAATGAAGAGTTGGTTTGGGACTTCTCATTCTTAAGATTAGTGGCAACTATATCGAGCCAAATTTAATGTGACAACGGAAGGGAAGCTTTTCATAGACCTAATACATAACGAATCTCACTTTTACCGTTGGAGTGTTTTTGCTCAATCCAAGTCGCTGAAGAGATATCTCATGTCGAAGGCTATCAAAATTGAGTGTTTTTTCAGAACAGTGAACATTTGGTCTGGCTACCTGGTCTTAACTTACTCTCTTTTTTTTCTGTTTGATATCTCCTTTTGGATCACAAGCTTTACAAAGAGGAGGAGAAGGGATCAGACCTTTGATGCTTGTCTATGTTGTTTTATGAGATCATTTCTTAGTACTCGCAGGTTAGTGGCTTTAAAGGGATTTTTTTTGTCAATGGCAGTACCATGCCTGTATGAAACAGGTTGAAGATTGCTTAATGTGTAGATAGCTATCCTTAGAAATGTCTAAACCACTGACCTAAACTTTGTCTAACAAATGTGAATAAAATCTTGACCTATAATAATTGTACCGCCTTCTAGCAAGGAAATAATTATATGTTCTAATTGCATCTTAACAAGGCTATCTTTGTTTCGAACTCTAATGTTGTGTTTACTTGGAAGCGAGAAAATAGAAGAGAAGTGGAAAGTTTAAGTGAAGAAAAAAAGAAAGAAAATAATTATATATTTCATTTATCTTGATAGAGGAAAAAGATGGATTTAGTAACTTTGACAATGCCTCTTTTACTATGCCTAGAGAAAAATCTTCAGACCAGTAAGAGATGGGGTTATCCTGGTATATCGCATAATCTAGAAATGCTCGAGTGAGAAAAGGGCAGAAGGGAAAAAAGATGTCAATTGCTGATTGTAACATATCTGTTATGGGTGATCAACTTTATTTTTCTCCCTCATCTGTTGGTTGTTTCTATGACCACTTGTCGGATCAATTGTTGCATCACATACCATATTGCTATCTTTTAAATCTCTTAATGGTTGATAGGCTTGAATTATATGCTTTTAATGAATTTTATATACTTCAACCAGCTCTATTATTTCTTGGAACCAAGATTTCTATATATATTAACTATGCTTATGAATACATGTATGAGTTTTATCCAGCGACCATGTGTGGTTTCCTTCCATTTCAGACTATGGAAATACTTCAGGAAAAGGAGCTTGCTCTGCAAAAGAAGATTTCTCTAGAGATTGACAGAGCAAAGCAATTTACTAGGGCAAACAATAGACAAGGTTGGTTGATATTAATCATCTCGGTTATGATAGAGAATATAGTATTCCTTATTCAAGTTCATACTGATACAAAAACATGGTTGGAAACTCACAACATAAGGAACTATTACTGCCCTTATATTCGTTCTAAACCATTAAACATTCAGCTATTGTGAAGCACGATTCGTAACTCGGATTTCCTTCTTTTTAGTTCCTATTAACTACTGGTGATTTTATTTATGCACTAAACATTCAGTTTGAGAATGATTTAATCTTCTTTCCCACCCCTGGCAAACAGCCGCAATGGAGTGCTTGAAAAGGAAAAAGTATTATGAAGGCAAAATGGAGCAGCTTGAACTTTTCCAATTGCGCATTCGCAACCAGGTAGGAATGCATCAGTCTGCTGATTTTCGAGTTATCGCCGTGAAAATTTAAAGAATTTAATCATAATTTTTTCTCTATTCTTGAAGGAGCAAAAGCTAGAAAGATGCCTTACGAGGTAGCAAAGCTTGGGAGACAACAAACACTCATCGGAAGAGCTGTTGATGGAAGCTGAGACTGACTTGTTACTTCTACCATTTCGTAGATATCGTAACTATACAGACTGTTGATATTTGACCTAGTGCTCTATCCTGCAATTGTTGGCCAATATCAGCGTTTGAGATTTGAAACTGTGTAATTCTTGGAGTTAATGCAATTACTTTGCATGATAGTCTTTGTATTCTTGTTGTGAGAATTATGGGAGGTATTTAAAGATGTTTGTGGAATGAAAAAAATTAAAGAAAAAAGTTTTAATCATTTTGGAGGTAAGTAGTCAAATCTATTTGTTCATCTCAAAATTAATAATCTGGATGAGGTCCGTAATCAATTATGAGAGTTTTTTTCAATGTGAAATGGGTGATAGATTTTTATATTTTTGATATGACATTGAAATGATATATTAGAAATTACATAAAAGTTTATATAAAGCTTTAATCATTGGAGATATTCTTAATTTTCTTATTATAAGGGCATTTTCAATGATTAGAACTGTATAACTATTTTTTTTTTATAATCTCCAATGTATCACGTCAAAACATAACAACTTATCTCTCCACAATAAAAAAACTTTCCTATAATTTTTTTTTGTGGGCTCTACATTATTAAATTGCAAATGTTTATTTATTATTTTTCATTTAATATCTTAATGTATAATTTTCATTGCTAGCCCATCTATATTATTAATTTTAAAAATGAAAGAGTGGTTTCAAAATTTCACTAGGCTTTTAAATTATAAATCACAAATCTTACCTCAACAATAGTTAGAGTTTTTTTTTTCAACTTTTATATCATAAATCTCTTTAAAAATCTTAGATGCCCTAATTACAATGAAAAATCTCCCATGGAAGATGTCCTAATTACAATGACAATGTTTAAAGAGCAATAATCGACAACATAAAATTTTAATGTGAAATTCATCGTGAATGACGTGATATTTTTCGTGTAATGTCCGATTGTCGTTTGGATACCGCCGGCAGCCTCCAGCTGCTGCCCCGAACCAAACTATATCCTGGGGGCACGATGAATCCGTCGAGAATCGTTGTAATTGAAGTGTCACGTTGTTCACGTTGAATTTTACGTTAAAATTTCACGTTGTCTATCATTTTTCATGTTTAAATGGGTTAAAAAAGTCGTAAACTGAAACCTAAGCTTGTCTATAGTCTGACCTGTGTAATCTAAGGCTCACAATATTGAGGGAGTCATCTTTTGCCAACCTAATTTTCTTCTAGAGAAATATAATTTGTTTGAAATAAACAGTTTTAACTTTCATTTAATCATAAATATCGAGATTGAGTTACTAATTGGTAAAATTTAGAAATTACTTGGTTGATGCGATTCTTGTTCTTATTTAATCATCTAGCATTTAGTTACATTATTCCACCATATTGAAGATTAATCTTCATTTTTATTTTTTTTTAAATGTACAATTTTAAAACTAAAAAGGGATGCAAATTCGATATTTAATTTTTTTAATACATGTCATAGATATTTTTGCAAAATTATGAGTTACTACTATTTTGTTTTGTTGAATTGTTATGAATGTTATTTCCCTTTAGATTGACACTTGAATGAACCAATAGTTTGGGGCGTTCTGTGATCCTCCTTTTTTTTCAAATGTAATATAATTCTGATTTATTAATCGCGTAAGAAAAATAATCAAATACTGATTGAAAAATAAATAAGTATTAAGCTGGAATAGCTCAGTTGGTTAGAGCGTGTGGCTGTTAACCACAAGGTCGAACGTTCAAACCCTTCTTCTAGCGTAATATGTTTTTTAATGGTAACATGCACTTTCACGCCACATGGTCCGTACACAACATGAAAATTCAAACTTTTCTTTTCTTTACCCCGAACCCTAGCTTGCGCCACACTGCCTTCTTCCTCCCTCCGCGACTTGTTGCGAGAGCACCGCACTGCCATGGTTTCGTCCGCGACTCCGACAAATGTCGACCTTCTTCTAGTCGACGTATCACCGGAGCTCCTTGGAGATCTAGGCTTGTCCTAGCCCTAGCTTTCTTGTTGCAAGGGCGCCGCACTGCTTGGGTTTCGACTCTGACAAATGCCCAATCTCGTCGAAGCCTCATCGGAGCTCCTTGGAGACCCAACCTCGTTTGAGCTTGGAGGTGTCGACTCCAAAGCCCTAATTCGATTGTTCCCCCGCGACTCCGACAAGCGACCGATCTCTTAGATGCCTCATTGGAGCCCCCAACGCTTTCCAGCCCCGTTCGAGCTTGGAGGCATCAACCCAGCTCCAACGCCATAATTTGGAGACAAAGGTGTCTTGTTTCAGCCCTAATTTGGATCTAGCTCCGAGTTGGAGGCGTCTTGTTTAAGTTATTTCTATGGTATGTTCTAGTTCATTTTAAGCATGCAGTTGAAGTCAGCTCTGTTGCAATTTTATTATTAACTTCAATGTTCTTTTCTATTATATGATACTGTTTTTAATTGAAGAGACCAAATTGTCATGAAGGAAGAAATGATCAAATCATGTGTGCTACTGAATGAGTGATTTGCAAGCGTTGGGTGATTCATCAAGCTTGCAGCAAAATAATACTCCACAAGTTGGGATGCATTTTTCATCTGAGGAGGAAGCTCATGATTTTTACAAAACGTATGCCTAAGTTCTTGGTTTTGGTATTTCAAACATGCATTCCAAAAAAGGAGATGATGGTAAGCAGAAGTATATTTCATTTGGATGTTTTAAAAATGATAAGAACGTTCTTAGAGTTAAAAATTTCTTTTATCCTAGACCTTGTAACAAAACGAATTGTAAAGCAGGGATAAATACTATAGTTCAGAATGATGGGTTATTTCTCATTACTAGTATTCACCTTGAACATAATCATGTGTTAAGTCAAGGAAGTCGAGACATTTTATATACAATAAAGTGTTAGATTCCCAAATTAAGAGAAAATTAGAGTTGAATGATCAAGCGATAATAACTTTAAGTAAAAGTTTTCAATCATTTGTTGTTGAAGTCGGTGACTATGAAAATTTATCGTTTGATGAAAAAAAGTGCAGAAATTATGTGGTTGAAGCACGTAGATTAAGACTGGGGTATGGTGATGCTGAAATCTTGAATAATTACTTTTGTCGTATGGAAAGTAAAATTTCGAATTTCTTTGATACGTTTGACGTAGAAGAAGATTGTAGCAGAACAAATATATTTTGGGTTGTTGCAAGACGTAGGACTTCATATGAGTATTTTTCTGATGTCATTATATTTGATATTATATATCTGACTAATAATTATAATATGTCATTTGTTCCATTTGTTGGAGTAAAATATCATGGTGAATCTGTATTACTTGGTTGTGGCTTGATATCTAGAGAAAATTTTGAAACATTCATTTTACTATTTAAATCATGGTTGGCATGCAAGAGAGGATGAGCTCAAGTCTTTCGACAATAATATCATTTGTAAGTGACACTCTTATTGTAATAATCAAACACTGACAATAATGTATGACAAATAATAAACATATCTTTGGATTGATTTATTATATTCATGAAAAGTTGAAACCTTATAATTGTTACGTGCTTACTATCACAAGTAAATGTATAATTTTGTTAAATATAAATCTTCCTTTGGGTCGACTAATACTCACATAAACATATACATTTATACATTAATTAATACCTGAATAATATCTTAATATTTTAAATAAAATTAAATTCAAATAATAGAAGTCATTTTGGCGACATATAATTTAAATTTAATTTAATTTGAAATAACAAATATTAATGAAACCCACATAATTCATTTAATATTTAAATCCGTATTATAAAATAAGTTAATTAAATTATTTAATCCAAATAGCTTAATTAAATTATTTTATCTAAATAATTAAATTTAATGGATTATTATTATGGTTAATTGGAGAAAACTCCCCAATTCCAAACTGGCCTTTGCATGCACTCCCCACTTGATAGATTCTTTCCATTCACTCCCTAATGGATTGAGTATAAAAAAGTGAAAACTCAGTATACATTGTAAATATTTGAGTATAAATTATTGTAGATTGAGTACTAATTTAAGAAATTTGAGTATAAAGTTTCGGTGACCCCTCATGTGAAAATCTTGATGTGGTGAGTATAAAAAAGTGAAAACTCAGTATACATTATAAAGATTTGAGTATAAATTATTTGAGATTTAGTACTAATTTAATAAATTTGAGTATAAAATTTCGATAACCCCTCATGTGAAAATCTTGGTGTGGTGGATGCAACCTCACATACTCAAATTTCTAAATTTTATACTCAAATTTTTTTCAAATAATACTCAATCTAAATTAATTCATACTTAAATTTTAATAATATATATTGAAAATTTTACTATATACTGAAACAATGTATACTCAAATTTTTTCAAACAATACTCAAATTTCTTAAATCAGTACTCAATCTCAAACAATTTATACTCAAATCTTTACGATTTATACTGAATTTTTACTCTTTTATACTGATAAAAAAATAACATACAAAACTGTCTTGTCAATCCCGGGAGTGCATGTAAAGAAATTTTCAATTGGGGAATACATGCAAAGCCCAGTTTAATGTTGGGGAATTTTATCAAATTTTCCCTTTTATAATCGAAACAGTTATAATGTCACATATTCTATAACTACCTATTAGTAATTTCATAATTACTAAATAATATCAAAAATAAAAATGGAATGAAAAATCATTAAGATAAAAAAAATGAAAAAAGATTTTTTTTTCAATTCCAATAAAAAACAACGCCATTTTTATTTTTTCCAAAATGTAATTAGAAAAAAAATGTTTATAAACATTTTTTAAATGGGAATGATAGAATTTCTATATGAATTTTTTATTCCTGATCTTATTTGTTTACCAACAGCACCGCTCAGTGAGAGAATTATTTATAGTAGAAATCAAATATGACAAATAAAAAAAAAGTGAAAACTAATATAAATAAGATAGTATCAGTATTATATTTCATGTACTCTAGAATATTAACTGAATTAGAAATATAGGCTAATGCTCATCATGTGTTGTTTAAGTTCCAAGCAATCATATTTCAATGGAACTAACAATCCTGTTTATCAGTCTTATCTACGACGAATTTTCTAAAAAAAAAAAATATCTCTAAATAGAGTGTGTAACCATGAAATATTAAGTTTCAAAATTATCCATCATAAATATTTCTCGATTTACTCTGGAGGTCGATAAGAAACTTTTATAGGATCAAGTCGGTCGTCCCAGATTCAACGTTACTTAATTTATTTAATCATTTTTTTCTTGTGTTTAAATCATGAGATGCTAGGCTTTTCAATCACTCGTCGTGAACATTTCCGAATTTACCTTAACAATCAGTAGAAAATTTTCATAGGACCAAGTTGATCATCTCAAATTCGACGTTATCCAATTTGATTAATTATTTTTTTTATTTGTTTATTAGGCGGATTGTGTGTTTGTTTTTCATCCCAATAATTAGTCCTAACTTAATTTTGATTCAGAATTGATGATTTCTAATGGATCGACTCTTAATCTTAATCATTTAAGACATTTAAGATGATTATGAAAATTATCAATTCATGATTTATGTACGGTTCATATTGGGTTGACTACGATTCCATATACTCATATCTTTTTATCGTTTATATCTTACGATTGGATGATAGTCATTCGCTAGATTTTTTTATTGATAACGAAATGATGTGAAAATAATAAAATAACTTTAGAATTTAGAGGCATTCAAAAATTATAATATTAATCATTAAAAAATAAATTACTTTCATACTCTCGTAGTAAAAGAAAAGTTTATTTTTTTATTCTGATAAAAGATCTTGTAAATAAAAAATTTTAGTTAGTTATTAAATAATTATCAATATAAATTTGACAATTAATTAATGTGAGATCAGAAAGGTGACGAATCTAGGATGATCGATCCGGTCTTATGGAAATTTCTTATTAACTATCAGGATAAATTGGAAATGCTCACGGTGGACAATCTTAAAGCTCAGCGTCCCAGGGTTCGCGCTTAATTTGAAAAAAAAATCCTACAAAATACGTTATAATTGGGATCAAATCGTAAATATTTGAGATAGTAATTAGTTGCCTCATCGTAGCATCCTAGCTCCGGGAACAGATTAATTAGTTAGGATGCTTCTACGTGGGGTTCAATTCCCATCAAAATAATTTTTTTTACTTTATTACCACGTTAAACTTGTGTGACTAAGTGTATTTTTTTTTACTTTATTATTTTTAACTTGTGGTTACGTTATTTAAGATTTTACCATTAAGCTACGTTTGATTAATGGTAATGTCATTCAATTTGTAATGTATTTGAGTATATAATATAATTTAGATATATATTATTAGCCTTATAATCTATATTACAATATTTTAATTAATTTTTTAATACAGATTATATTATATTCTAGTTTTAAACTGTACCAAATAAAATAATTAATTTTTTAATATAATTCTAATTATATTATATGATTGATTATTCTTTATTGAACATAGTCTTAGGGTTTAGTGATTGAGTTATAGTGTTAAATATAAAAAAAAAATTCAAACCCAAAAAAACGATTAAAATTTATGAAATTTAGATGATAAAATTTTTAACATAAAAAAAACAAATATATATATATATATATATATATATTATCAATCTCCTAGCTAATTGGCCCATCGTAATCGGCCTGGCAGAGATTTACTTATTAAAAATATCCATCCACGCACAGACACACGTGCGTGTATATATATATATATATATATATATATATATATATATATATATATATATATATATTATCAATCTCCTAGCTAATTGGCCCATCGTAATCGGCCTGGCAGAGATTTACTTATTAAAAATATCCATCCACGCACAGACACACGTGCGTGTGTATATATATATATATATATATATATATATATATATATATATATATATATATATAAAACCCCAAGTTGAACCGCCGGTTAACCCGTGATTCACAGTTAATTGACCCACTGTCGGGTCAGTTACGGTTTGTCTTGGCAAACCGAGTCAACAGACAAGTTGCCCATTGACCCGGTTACAGGCCCGGGCCGGGTCCGAGCTGGACCCGGCCTGGGATCCACTCTACCAATAGTCACCATTGGAGACCTAAACCAAATTTGAAAACAAAAACATGGTGCTGTAATTAATCTAAAACACTGATAATCTTGAATAGTTGGGTCTTCAACAAGAAGCAGTTCATCAGCAACAGAACCGAGAGATAGGATTACAAATATGCATCTTCCGTGTACAAATATACTAATATACAAAGCCCGGGATGAACGAATCGCTTTTTGCCACCAAAATTACAAATATCCATAAATGAATACAACCGATGATCTAGAATAGCATGTACACACAAGCTTACTAAATTTTTTTGCAAGTTATACTTCAATAAATATGAGAATGTCATGTGTTGAATTTGGAGAATGATAATTCTATTTCTGCATCAAACGGTGCTGATTCATAGCCCATGGACTTGGAAAGTGAGAATGGTAATTCCATGTCTGCATCATAAGGAGTTGGCTCAGACATCATCATCGACCTAGGAATTGAGAATGACAACTCTACATCTGGATCAAAAGGATCAAAAGTGATTCGATCAGGAGAGGTAGTCGAGGGCCTCTTGATGGTTTGAATATGTTCAAGGACCTTGATGACTTCTTCCATAGATGGACGTTTCTTAGGATCACCAGCAACACAATTTAGTGCAAGCTGAACTGCAAGATGAGCAGCTTCCAATGGGTACTTCCTGTCGAGCTTCGGGTCCATCAGATTATTAAAATTCTTCAAATCTGAGGTAGAGGAAATGATAAATTTTTGCAAGTGACTGTCTCTGTATGTTTTTGTGCTTGAATCTACAGGCCTTTGAAACTCTTGGCATAACCGCCATTGCAAATTCGAGTGCAAGTAGGCCACATGCTGACCCGAGAGAATTTCCAGCAATGTGGCTCCAAATCCATGCACATCAACCTTTTCACTTATAAGTAATAGATCGAGTAATCCGACATTGGAAAAGCTAAATCGTTTGTTAGAAGTTTGGTTGTCAATGAGTAGATGAACATTGATCTTAGCATAAGATAATGCCTCTAAAACATTTTAGAGAATTTTTTTTCTTAATTGACACCTAGAGGTCATTCATTTTATGAGAAATCTACTTTCAAAATAGTAGACAAAAAAATAATAAAAAATAATGACTAGAGTGAGAGCCATTTGAAAAGAGGATTCTTACTTCTTTCTCTCTTACAAAATCATGTTTTCATTTCCATAGCTCCTAAGTGCAAAAAGAAAGATTTCCTTTCTTTTTCGATAACCTTCCTCATGTATGTATAAAATGGAATTCATTTGATTTCTAAAAAAACTATTAACCCTTAGCTTCTCAAAAAAAAACCTTAGTGATTTGTTAATGACAACTTTTTCCAATCACGAAGGATTGAGAAATAGAAGCATCTGATTTGATTTGTTCCCCCCGGTCATGAGATGATCATCTTAGGGTGGTGATCCATCAAGGTTGACAAGATCTATCCCTACCTAGTTAGGGCAGAATTTAGGTATAACGTTTCTACAGGTCCAAATTGTCATATAAATATAGCGAGATGTAGTTTTTTTTTAGGGGCGGGATCCTCTGGTCCCAAAATCTCTGGTCCATCCCTTGTCCACACTAAAATTGCGGCCGGATCGTGATTGCGATCCGGCCGCAATTTGTTTCGATCCCCTCTAGGGTTCACCATGTCCCTCAGGTTATAGTTTGGGTTTGGGCGGGTGGCCGGAGGCCACCCGACAGCCTAAACCCTAAATCCGGATTTAGGATTTAGGATTTAGGGTTTAGGGTTTTAGATTGAGGGTTTAGGCCGTCGGGTAGCCGGAGGCCACCCGTCCGAACCCAAACTATAACCTGAGGGGCACGGTGAACCCTAGAGGGGATCGAAACAAATTGCGGCCGGATCGCAATCACGATCCGGCCGCAATTTTAGTGTGGACCAGGGATGGACCAGGGACTTTGGGACCAGAGGATCCCGCCCCTTTTTTTTTATGTATTTGGTTCAAGCTGTACCTTTTTTTATTGTTTGTGCAATTTGACAACCAGTTCATAATACAAAAGGTCATTATTATTTAGGTGGAATGAGATCACCATAATGATTCTTACCATAATGTATATACTCAGGAGCAATATATCCGATGGTGCCATATATGACATCTATTTCATCGCGAGAATTGAAATCCGTTGCCGATCCAAATGTTGCAAGCTTTGAATTGAAGTTCTAAAAATTATCAAGGCATAGATTAGATTCACATCTAATTTCCTAAGAGATAGAGCTGCCAGTGTATATACCGAGTCAAGCAAGATGTTAGAACTCTTCACATCCCGATGAATAATCTGTGAATTATGCAAAGACGCGAGAGCTCTAGCACAATCATTCGCTATCTTTATCCTTTGGGCCCATGAAAGCTCAAAACCTTGTTCACCTGTCAACAAATAGTAGCATCAATGAAATTGGCATGGATTGAAATAGAACTAGTAATCTGACTGAATATGGTTCAAGAGTGATAGAAGTGTTTAATTATTAAAAGAGTGAAACCTTAAGGCCTTGTTTGATTATGAATATTTAGAATTACCTTTTTGACATATTTGAATTTATTAAAGGAGAATGATGCCATCCATGTTTATTTTTTTTTTAATTTTAATGATTTAATTTTATTTTCTGAAAACTAGAAACTAAAAATAGAAAATTTTTACAAACCAAACTAAGCACAAATATTTGCATATAATTATCAACAATATGCTTGGGCCTTTCTTCAGTATTATCCACCTCTATGTCAGTCAGATTTTATTAGTAGTAATTAATATCAAAAGATTCATTACAGAGAGAATCAGTAGGTATGTACACACAATTGCTTGCAAGTGGACAAACATTTCATGAGATATACAAAAGGAAGCCCTGTCTTATGCTTGGGATATATTTAAAAAAAAAATGGTCATATGATAGAATTTCGACTTTCAGCTTGAACTGTGAACAGGCAATTGACGTTTGGCTAAAAAACACAACATGTCAGGGATGCTCAATAGTTGAGAACATGAACCATAGTATATTATTTGGCTAGCTGGGTCTACTTTAGCTTCTACTCTCTCTTGCACAATTCAAAACTAACATTCAGATGAATTAAGATGAAGCATTCACTTCAATTACTTAAAACAAGAGCAGGAATTCTAGGAACTCATACAAACAACTGCCAAACCATACCAAAAAATCATAAGTTTAAACTGGGATCAAAATGGGATCGAGACTGGCAAATCAGTTTTCTTGTAAGTTTAAACTGTTTGACTAAACAAACAGCTGCCTAACCATTCCCTAGTCAATTTGATTCTTCTTACCTCACCAATCAGTCAGTGTGTAATGAAGAAACACTACAGTGACTAATACTAACCTGAAAATAGATGGTCCGACAAGCTCCCATTAGCCATGTACTCAAAAACTGATAAATAGATGTTTGCTTCCTTCCTACCAAATCCAATCCACTTTCTTTCATCTATTTTATTGCAATAGCCCAATAGCTTTATCACATTGGGATGTGAAATCCGTTTTAAATATTTTACCTCAGCCTCACCCTGTGAGAAAACATTACAAAAATCAGTAAACCATCAATTAACAACAAGTAAACATTTGACATAACTTTTTTAAACTTAACCAAACTTTTGAACAATAAACTCATACTACTTGCACCCACTTGTTATATATATACTCTCATTATGTACATTTATCCGTCTACAGATTCTATAGTGGAAAAGAAGAAAAAGTGGCTAAGCAAATTGTTGCAATTATTTTTTTATGAAACTACCATCCTCATGCCACATCAGTCCCCAATTACTTAATATTTACATATATTTTATCAATCCATTGGATCCTATACAAGATTATATCATTAGGTTATATAATTAGTAATATTGGATTTTTTAAATCACGTCTGATTATGCTAACTCAAATTTTCTTTCATCTCCTCTCTTTCTTGCACCTTCAATTATTGATTCAAGGTTCCTAACTATAAATCTTTATTGATCACCTTTTAACATGTCCATATCAACTATTATATATGATGTTATAAACTAAGTTGTAAATAGATAACGATGTAAAGATGTATTTGTAATAATTCCTATTATTCAATAATATATATAGGTAAAAGGGAAGTAGCTAGGGTGATGAGGATATTTCCTTCCAATAACATGGTATTAGAGTCAACAGTATGCTTGAGCTCATCTTTGAGAGCTCATCTTTGTCTCTCGGAATTGCTCATATCTTGTTCATGCACTTTGTTTGCTCACTATTTCTCCAGTGACATGATAGAGAGAAGCGCGTGCAAGTTTATCTTTGCCTCTTCCATTAAGGTACCTATAACAACATTGATCGTCCTTCTTCTATGTCGTTGTCGATATGGATGAATACCCCATAATATCATCCTTTGTTGCCTCCTTCACTATTCGAAGCAACCTTCTGCTTATTGATCGTGTGAAATTGTATCCATCTGCTCTGTCATCCATCAGTCTCTGATGAGCGGAAGTTCATCGTCTCCAACTCATCTCCATCCAAAAATGATCATCTATTCACTTCTATGATGTCTTCTAGCGATAGTCTAGGTAATCAAGTTAAATCTACATTTTTTTGAGAGTGAGCATATTTATATAAATTTGGAATATATCTTAGAAAATTTAATTAGGTTAATTTACTTAATTATAGATATATTACTATATACATAGATCGTTGAATCATTTTTTAGCTTGCTAAGATCTACAAGCATCTAGACAATGTCTTTACCACAAATCCATCACGGTGCTTGACATCCATCTATTCTTGTTCTCAGCTCTAATCCTTGTCACTCTACTTCAACTTGTCTAGCTGAAGGCCTTAGAGCTTCTTGGCCCAAGTTGTTAGGTCTATCCATCTAGGTTGAGTTTTGAAAATATCAAATTCCTAAGGAGATCAGCTGTGAGATCAAGGGGTTTGCTTTAGTGGATTGTTTGACCGTGTCAAGGTCCCTTTTGGTTATCCCTTTCCCATTGCTCAACCTAGTTCTACTATTGTTGTTCCAGACTCCTTTACTTCTTAGCTACTTTTAGTGCTTCATTATAACTGCTCACCTCAATTGCATTGTTGACAAACATGTTTAAGTGAGTGGTGTGTTTGACAAGTTGGTTAATTGTACAGATTGATTGGTCGAGCAGATGGATCAGGCAGATAGAGCAGCTGAAAAGTGTGTTGAACTTTGAAAGGATGCCTAAACTATTTATACTTTAGGTAGAATGCATTGTAATGCATAAATAGGTCCTTAGGTTAAAGTTTACCTAAAAAGCCCAAAAAAATAATCTCCAATGATTATTATTCACCATTGGTAGAACAAACAACTTGGTTTGGTCAATCAAGCAAAATTAGTTGGCCATACTCTATAGATAATGATGATCGTAATAATTGTATAATAGTTATCCATTAATTGATCTGATAGTGCTTTGATCAACTAAGAAATCCTTAGTTGACCAAAGACCAATTGCAATTGAATTCAAATTTTAGATCTTGAAATAAGTCATGGATGATTTTGACTGCAAATTGTAACTACTAGAAACCATTAATAAATAGCCCCTTTGAGGGTCCTTGCTCAGAACACACATTTTCTATGAGCTTCTTTTTTTTTAATTTTAGCAAATCATTTTGTGGGCTTTGTGTGTGTCTTATATATGCACAACTTTTGCTTTCTAACCCTCCTTTCCTACACCATTTATATTTTCTTTAGGGTCACACCGAGTTATTTTTGTTTTCCCCTTTTGCATAACACTTGTATTCACGAGATTGTAAACAACAATCTTATTAGACCACATGTTGATAGTGAGATTTTCCATCAGAAAAGTGTCACGAACAAATGACATGTCTCATGGAGTAGGAGGGTTCTTTGAACTACGTTAAAAAGATCTTCTTAGCATTGTTTCACTTTTTATCTTAGTTTTTCATTTTACAGTTAATTAAAATTTTCTCATTGCAACTAAATTGCAATTTTCCTCTTGCATTTAAATTATAATTTTCTTGTTGCAATTTAAATTACAATTTGACATTGAAATTTAATTTACAAGGTTTATAGTTGCAATTTAATTGTTGCGAGTTTTTATTTTATTTTTCTGCTACAATTTATTTGTACTATTTACATTATTGTATTGATACTTTTAACTGAGTTATGAGTTTTCTGAAATTTGGATGAACCATCTATTCACCCATCAACTAGTCTTCCCGATCCTTCAAATTTCTCTACCGTATAGTGGCAATCATCCCCTTGGCTTCTCGTCTCAAGTACTTTTGAATATAGGTAACTATATATCTCCTCTCCCATCATTGGCTCATACTAGCAATGTTAGCCAATGGATTCAATCATTGGTTAAAGACATTTGAGATGATTCCACATATGCATGTAACTCGGCCCATAACGGGCCAACCATTTGGCGGGGCGGGGCGGGGCGGGACGGGTCAACCCGTCATCTTAGCAGGTTGGAAAATCTCCAACCCAACTCAATCTAAGACAGGTTGCAAGTTAGGCAGGCCAACCCGTGGGCCTATCAAATTTTTTTAAAAAAAATTATATTTTCAACGTTTTACTTTAGAAAGGTTTCATTAATCAAATGTATACATAAACGTGTATTTTAAACGTAAATGGACACAAACGAATACTCATATTTGATAAAAAAAAATACTATTTTTATTTCAAAATTATAATAAAGAAAGAGAATAACAATGTGCTTCACATTATATCAATGGATACAAACGAGTACTCATATTGTATCAATGTGTAACAATCTTCGTCATCATAATAGGAACAATGTGCTTGAATCATAGTAGAGACCAAACAATGTGTATCAATGGACACAAACAATGTGCTTCCTGGTGGATTGGTCTCTAATATGAGAACTTTTATATAAGCACATTGTTACACATTGATGACGAAGATTGTTACACTTATGGTAATTGGTCTCATGGAGACATGAGACTTCAATCTGTACTATGATTAGAGGACACTTATGGTAATTGGTCTCGAGCATGAGTTTTGTGGGTTGTTCTCTTTTATCATCTTTGTCTCTCTTAGCTGCTCCTCCCCTCTCCAAATTCAAAGTCGTCCTCGTCATCTCTCACTCTAAAACTTGAAGCAAATGGTTCGTCCTCTATCTACTCTTTAAGGTTTTAAATGTGAATAATGTCCATTAAGTAAACATACTAGGCCTTCTTTCCTTAGCGGTATTCATACACATGCTTTTACACCCTTTGTTTTAGTTCATTCGAACATTTGAGGTTCAAATCGAGTCAATTTTACTTTGGTTTTTGATATTTTGTCACCTATATCAATATAATTATTCTCAAATGACTTGGTGTTTTCTAATGAATTCTAAATTTTCTCTATTTTCCTCCTATTTTGGAAATTTAAAATCAATTAGGTATCTTAGAAATGTAAACTTGTGCTTGGGCCAGGCATGACCTATGAGAGGTCATGTTGAGCCTAGTCTGTGAGAGGCTATGTAGGCCTATCCGATCATGGCCTAATTCAGGTAGTGTTAAGCTAGACCCTTATCGGTCAGATTCTACCCTCAGCACAAGCTTGAATCCAACTAGAATCGAGTCGAGCCCATCGGGCCTCAATTTTAAAAAAATATATATTTTTGACTAAACTAGCCAAACATTTATCTTTTATTTCATTGTGATAGAAACATAGTTTTTTTTTTTTTTTTGGAGAAATCACCTCTTTGGAAGGATGCGTATGAGCTCTCTTAATAGCGACATCCAATGTACCAAGCCCACTATTATCTTTGACCAACCCCTTGTACACAGAACCAAATAGTCCTCTTCCAATGAAGTGATCAAGCTTAAAATCATTTGTGGCACTCCTCAGTTCCTTGAATTTAAAGATACGGAGGCCCACTCCCTGTGCCATTGAGCATCCTGCACAACGACAAAAGAAATTGTTGATCTTCAGTGTTTAATTTAGACTGTATGTGCACACCTTAAATCATTTGATGGACTAACCAAAACCAACAAACAAGAACAAAAGTATAAAAGATTAACAAGTTCAGAATGATATTTCAATTGCCATATTCGTGGTCCACAAGCTACGCTTTGCTTTTGTGGGGGAGAAAAAAGGTTTAGCAAGACTTTGAATGTGTTATTCAGACTATTGTGGATCGACCAGAAGTGAAAAAACTTGATCCAAAAGTTAACACAAAAATAAATTACCATACAAATTGATCAAAGAAATACAAACGATTACCAGGTATCACAAACAAATACAAGAGGAGAATAACAATAAAAAACAATAAAGGGGATCAAACTCATGGGGTACACTTTGCTTTATAAAAACATGAAAAAAGATTTATAATCTGCTCACTAAAGAGTCACCCAATCAACACGTTACCTTTTTGTTACCCATATTAATGTTTATTCATCAGCTATCTTACTATATTCACCTAAATAGATCTAACCTAGTGCATGGATTGAAAGTTCATGATTTGTCGCTTGGCACGGGTGAATTTTTTCATTCCGAGTGAGCATTATGATAGGCTTGGAACTAGGTAATATGAAATCTTCTCATTTGAGGAGATCTCGAGCCTAACTGGCATCATGATTCACTAAGATTGTTGATGATCATTGGCATCGCAGTTGTAACATCACATCCTCACACCCACATTTAGGTCAAAAGTGAGGAGAGGCCAAGGAGAATCTGTTAGACTAATATAAACTTAAACACTAATATAAAGCTTATATTACTATGAATTATATTAATATATAAGTAATATTAACATAATAAATTTTAATATACAATTAACTATATAAAAATTACTAATATAACAAATAATTATCTAAGAATTAATTATATATTTTAATTAGTAGCTGAATTTATTATATAAGAAATAATTATGTAGTTTGATTTTTTTAAGTATTAATTAAAACATATAACAAAGTTGTAAGTGAAGATTTAAAATCTCGACCTGTGCCGAGGCTTCGGTCTCAGACCGGAACGATATGGTTTGGGTATCATGTCGTGCCAATATGATTTTGGTATTTTTTTTAGTTATATATAGTAATTATTAAATAAATATGTTTATTGTGTATAATTTAAACATAACTTGTATAATGATTTTATATAAGTTTTCCATTATTGAACAATTGTTAGAAAAAATAATTAAATATAGTTTTCTTTAAATAAAATTAATCTATCAATAATTTAAATTAAAATTGATACATCATAATATATTACCTTACTAATACCAAAAGGAGTGGCATGAACTAGATGAACATCCTACTTAGGAGTTAAGTCAACTCTATAGTTCTCTAATGTCCAAATTAAATAATCATAATTATATAAATTAATACAAAGATGCTATATTATATATAATAATTATATAAATTAACTATTTATTCATTTAATTAATTATTGATTTAAATAATATATATTTTAAATAGTAAAAAAATCAAAATATCAATTCAACATTAAAATAGTAAAAAATACAAAGAATAAAAAAATATATATCAGAATATAAATCTGATTTTTAAAAAAATTAGATTTTTTTTAAATTTTTAATTTTTTTAGAATTTTTAAATAAAATTTAAAACATAAAAATTCAGAATATTAATTAATAAAAATTTTAATTTTTATATATTTAATTGGAATAATTTAATTAGGATTTATGAATGTTTTTTTAAAATATCACAGGAATTGTTTGATTTAATTAAATAAAACTTGAAATTGTTTAAATTAATTAAATAAAAAATTGAAATCTCGCAATCGCAATCGCGATCGCGATCGCGATCGCGACCGTGACGCCGCAGGCGTCAGAGGCACCCCACGACACCCGATGAGTCTCACTACGCTTCCAACGGTGTCGAACGTGTCCCGCTACGCTTCCAGCGCCGCTGAAAGAGTCTTGCGCCAGAGGCATCCCGCGATACTTCCGGCGGTGCTGGGGGCATCCCGCGACACTTCCGGCGACGCCTCTTGGACGCTAAAGACTGCTCTGCACGCGAGCCGATTTCGCTCCCGCAGTGGAACGGTAAAAGTCGTCCATGTTGGGCGGCACAGAACAGTATTACAAACCTTGGTAAGTATATCAAAATTAATATGAGTATTTAATATACATGAGGATTATTTATTTTGGTCTTGGCCTCTTAGATATGCGAACTTATCAAATGAGCACCATTTCTCTTGTGAAGTTGAAGGGTTAAGCTGACCTAATTTTGCCTTAAAACAGATTCAGCATGGTGGGAAGACTAGATAGAATAGTTGATGAATTCTAGGGAGGAGCATTTTCTATAAAAATAAATCAGTCTTGTTATTCAATGCCACTGATAAGGAATTCAGCCAACCAACTTAGATTAGAATATCTTGAAAGAAAAAAACTTAATTTCAAACAAGTCATAGATACATATCTAGAGAGAAAATAAAGTTCATTTTAACAAATGACTTTTTGTTCACCTGAAGTTGATGCTGCATCTGTTATATTGGGGGCAGATTCATGTGGTTCTCGCAAGATGATATTTGTTTTTTCCTAAGAAATCAGTACAACCATATGAAGCTTTTGAGTTATAGCTTCATTAAAAAAACCAAATAAATTTGTAAACTGATCATATATGAAATTTTAAAAAACAAATTGTCCATCAGCAAGCATTAAGTAATGGGTTTTTTTAAAGACAACTCTTGAAAAAGAGCAACCTACAAAAAATGCAAGATCTCATCTTCAATGAATGTGTTTTGTTATTTTTCTTAGACTTGTTTGAGTGTTTGCATGTGAGTGAAAGGAAAGAAATGAAAATGAACAAGATAAGAGACGAGGACAAAATGAAGGTTCCCCTACTTAAGCTAACTATGATATTGATATTTGATAATAAAGAAAGTTGAAGGCAATGATTCCTCTACCCTCCTTGACAGAGCTTTCTCTATCCCCTATTTCCGGGCGAGTTGCTTAATTTAACTAAAAATTGAAACCAGAATTCCATTGTTTCACCATCAGGCCTAGTTGAAGGGATGATGGTTTGGTATGCCATAGTTATTGTCATCCTCTGGGTATGCCTATAACACATAATACTAACATCTTTAAAACATCTGATGTAGTCATATGAGAACCTATCTTTGATATCATGATAAATGTCAAATGTGGAAGGGAAGGAATATCATGCATAGAGTTCTACCCAGTAATAGCAGACCAACAAGCTCTATTAAACAAAAATAGTTGATAGATGAGCAAGATGAGCAGCTAGCCAGGTCAATGTCTTGGCAAACTAAGTATCTCAGGTAGGCAGGCGATCCCATGGCAGTGGAGCTTGATGAATAGGCTAAGTGCCTAGGGGACAGACAATCTTGGGTGGTCCAAATAGACTAGCTGGTCTGAACTGACAGAATGAGTAGGCAAATAAATCCAATGAGTCGAACAACCTAAGCGGATTGGATCAGCCTAGTGGGTCAAAAAATTGAATAGGTTAGACAAATTAGATGGACCAAATGAGCTAGACATGTTGACCAACTAAATACATCAATGATATCGAATTGGCCTAATAAAAAAAATGATGAACCAGGCAGCAGACAAATTGAACCTGGGGTGACCGGCCCGGCCCCACGGAAGTTTCCCACCGGTCACCAGGGTAAATCGGGAAGCGCTCGCGGTGGTCAGTCTAGAAGCCCAGGGTCCCAGGGTTCGCGCCCCATTTGGAGGAAAAATTCCTGCAAAATGCGCCGTAGCTGGGGATCGAATTGGCCTAATAGGCCAAACATAAAATTGATCATTTCATTTATCTGATCATTATGGGAATGCAACCAAGCAAAAAAATGAAATGGATTCCTACACTTGTCATTCCATTCTTTTTCTCAGTATCATTCTCTTCTCTTCTTCCATTTTCTTTCCTTCTACCAAAGATAACGGTAATTTGTAGTGACTTTTAATGTGGTTGTCCTAAGAGTTCATTGGATCCATATATTGAGAAGAATTTCACTTTTGTTCAAATATGATTGCAGTCATATAAGAAACCTTCAAATCAACATATAATTTGTTTAAGATTGCATTGATTCTTCCAAGAATCCCCTCATTTATGCTCGAGATCCTCAGTGATGAAAACTATTGCAAATATTTTCAGATTGTGAATATGCTCAGTTTGACAAACTTTAAAGTCCATAGCAAAAAACCTTCAGAAAAAGTGGTGGGAAATAGGGAATTAACCACGACGGCATTGTCATGTTTCAACACAATCAAGCTCTTAGTTGACAAGATGCATGGGTGTTTGCTCTAATAGGTCTTGGGATCAATTACCAGCGGGTGCAAAATGCCTCGTTGGGTGTCTGACCTCCCCATGCAAAGGGTTGTTGCGCTAAGGTAAAAGTCTCCGTGATTTACCTATGTGTATCTTGTCATGAGACCGACGATACTAAGCCGCTTGGGGTGAGCCATACCACCTTTTGCTCCAATAGTTGACAAGATGCATCCCATTCCAAAAAAAAAAAAAACATTGAGCACCATTTCTTACACATGATCAAGAGATGGATACCATTATTTCCATGGTCTTCCATCCAGTGAGAAACTGAATCACAATTAGGTTCCACATGTCCGAATCAAAACTACAAACAGTAGCTAAACAAATATAACAATCCATGTTATCTTGGGTATCATTGCTAATAAATTTGGAACAGCTTCTTATTTTAGTGAAAATAAAAAACCATATATACAACTGAAAATTATATTTAAAAAGAAAGAAAAAATTGAAAGTGCAAAGTCACAGTTCTAGAGAGAAATATTCAACTAATGTAGACTTTGCAAGATCCTTTTCATGAGAAATGTGGACCTTGAAAGTGCAACGTTGCTGACACAAGTGCAGTTACTGTGCTAATTTAGAAATGTAAGTCTGCCGAAAAGCGAATTTGCAGTAAAATTGGGGAAACATACATCGGTGACACAGGACCAACTTGATTACGAGAACCATTCCAGTTTGAGGAAAGGCTGACATATTTATTGTATGGTGGTATGGGTATTTAAAACTAAACTTTAAAGGATTGTTCCATGTAGGAGTTTGGAGCTCTAACCTGAATGATATTGTTAGTTTTGGTATTGCGATACAGTGGCATTTGACATACTTAAGAGCATATCGAGATCAACTTAAATGAGATTTGTTAACCATTTGATGAGCAGGTTAGTTCTTGTAGCATTCTTGTGAGATCACCCCCAAACTTGTTTGAGACTCAAATTAAATGATGCCCAAACTTGTCCAAAAATTGGTATTTCCATTCCCATTCTTCACTTTTTATAACGTTTCGCTTTCTTATAATCAATAAATGAAATTAAAGGATAATCTTAGGATGAGAATCTTCCTATCTCAGTCGATGAGATAGGTTGAGATTGGCCCATTTTGAGTAGTACCATCAAATCTATATCAGCATAAGTGGAACAATAACATTCACTCATGTCGTCACAATATCGGTATCAGTTGATAACCAAACAAATATGTTTTGACCATCCAAACTGATATTGATCAATACTATTTTTTTAGTTGACACTAGATATTCAATTCTTCGAACCGACTAATCCTAGGGTGACCGTCTCGGCCCTACAGAAGTTTCGAACGACTAATCCTAGGGTGATCGGCTCAACCCCAAGGAAGTTTTCCACCGATCACCAAGATAAATCGGGATGCGCTCATGGAAGCCCATCCAGATGGCCAGCATTTTTAATCCAATTTCACATATGAGAAAAATCACCTATAGTGCACCACAATTGAGATTCAAACCTTAGATTCCTTGAAATGGTGTTTTATTTGCATGTGAATTATTTTCTGTTTAGATATGGCATGACACGTACTTTAGAAATATGACTTGTCAGTTATATTTTCACCAATCATAAGCAAAGTAGGATTCGAAAGTACACATTTACGAAAGTACACAATCGCCCAAGACAAGAATGAAAACACACTATGCAAAATAATTAATTTCATAATGAAAAAGAAAAACTAAAACAAGTAGAATCAGACTAGTATCATATTTCTTGGAAGTATAGAATATTCTTTGAATTACCAAAGTATGTTAATGTGATCACGTGCGATTATAAAACTAATATGCATCTAATGTTGACATACTAATTATGAGTAGCAATCATACCGAGAATAATCTAAATGTTTCGTTCAATTGCACGATTGGAAAAAGGGCCATGTATTGGTGTATCCTACTTTCTGCTTCTTTGATTTGTTTCAGAATGCGTGTACCATTAAGCATAAGGTAAATAAAATTGTGATTCAGCGAGGAGTCGATGACTTGGTAAGCCTTTTCCAGAACATCTTTCAGCCTTTTCAATGTCACCATAGTTATGTCGCTGAGTGGCTTGCCTTTGAGCTGCTCCAAGTTGTTAGAAATATGCCACAAATATTCTTTAAAGTCCAAGCAAACATCCTTGAACTTTTGTGAAGTTTCAATAGCATCAATAACCTTATCTATCACGTTGATTATGTCAACCAAATCCCCAATAGTCGCCATTGCAGACCTAAATCAAATTTGAAAACATAACCTTGTTATTGTAGTAAATCTAAAATATTGAAAATGTTGAACAATTAGGTTTTGTATATATCCATGATAAAGATACAATTTGGAAATCAAAAATCTATGTGACAAAAATTATAAAGTTACACCTATACACTAAAAAATGAATTATCATTATCCTGTTAAATTAATAATTCACATTCCTAATAATTAAACTTCGTTATCCAATAAACAGACAAATTCACCTGTCTTGAAAAAATATGGATTTTCTGTTTTTTTTTGGATATAAGGAGTAAGAGTGAACATATGGTGGCCAATGGAAGACACCAAACGAACCTCATTTCTTCCTTGCACCATGGTGGATAGGAAATCAGGATGGCTTTTTCCTGTCATTCCATTAATTTTGGATTCTTCACTTTTTGTGGTTGTTCCAATATCTTTGAAATTTTCACTTTTTGCTGATGATTCTAACAGGTTCTTTGACTCTCTGATTGCCTCCTTTGGCAAGGGAGTGGTTCTTTTTGCAACTAAGAGCTTGGGCAAGATTAAGAACCCAGGCCTGGATGGGTTCCACAGGAAATTCTTGGTTGCTTAAGCTATTCATGAACTATCATAGGAAGGTGAACTTGAGTCATCTCAAATTCGTTCAATGGTGCTAGCTAACCTAGTAACTATGCCAATAGTATTAGAGCGCCTATTAGTTAAGCTTATTTTGCAGGTATTTACTATTCAACTCCAAAAGTAAATGCCAAAAGCTAATGAGTGGGTTAGAGTTTTATTTTCTCAAAAAATAGAAGTACCAAGGATTGCTTCATATGCGCCTAAGAGGTTATTAATTGGTGTCAGTCTTATTTTGAAGATGCTACGATATCAAGCTAGGGTACATAAAGGCATTTAATAATATCACTTGGGATCGCTTAGCAAATTCTTCTTCAGGTTTCCTGCATAAGTGGACCTCATGGATTGGCCATCATTACTAGAGTGAAGGGAGCTATTCTAGTTAATAACTATAAGGGTTCTTGGTTTCAATGTAGGAGAGGCATCCATGAGGGTAATCCGCTTTCCCCATATCTCTTTGTGCTCTTGATTAATGCTTTTCATTGTATTCTATCGAAGAGCAGGACAACTAGTATTATTTGGGGGGTGGCTCATGGATGTTTGGACTCAGGTTCCAAATCTTTTAATATGCTGATGATACCTTATTTCTCAACTAACCCTACTATGGTCCTAAATCTCTGAATCATAGTTGCGGCTTTTACTATTTTCAGTGATCCAATAATCAACTTTGTGAATTGTATTTGGGCAACCAAGACTCGTGGCTCAGTTATCTTGAGCTTATTTAGTTGTCCTCTGTAGCATCTCCCCTTGGTTGAGGATGTGCAGACCTAGTAGAGCTTATTTGGGTGCTCCGGTGATAAAGTTAATTTGATGAACCTTGGCAAAAGCCCTTTCCTTAAGTGGCAAGCACACCTTGGTTAATAGCATTCTCTTGATGTTCATCTTTTATCCTTGCTTGATGTTTCTTATTCCGATTGGGATCAAGTCCAGTCTGGATTCTATCTACAAGAGATTCTTTTGCAATCAAGTGAGCCACAACTCGCCAGTGAGATTATTTAATCCACATTAACTCTATTAATAATTAATAAATAGTAAATGGCTTGATATGCAAATGATTATTTAATTAGTTCGCTCGCCTTATCTCTATTTATTTGATTATTTACAAGTTCTCTTATGGAAAAAAAGTTCCATATTGTTTATTGTATTCTTCTATGAGGCAATTTGATATTTTAGTAGCCATGTCAAGTGTCGAGGGAGAATACAAGGCTATGGCTCTTGCCACCTGTAAACTTATTTGGCTCAAAGAGTTGATGACTGAGTCAGCGTAATGCACTTACTAGCTAATAAAGTTGAATAGTGACGTTTGGTTATCATGCTCATTGCTTCCAGCCTAGTATTTCATGAGGACAAAACATATATGAATGATTGTCTCTTTATCAGGAACAATATGCAATGCAAGAGATTATCATTCTTTTGTTAGCTTAGTAACCAAATTCACTTACTAAAGCCTTGAGTGATCAAAGAATTGAATATATATACATAAAATGAGTTGGGAGTTTGAGATACTTATAAACAAACTTAGGGTTGTTAGGGACCTATTTGCTAGGAAAGGAAGTAAGAAAAAGAAAAGGAAAAAAAAATGTAGGGAAGAGATATGATGTAAACTTGCTTTCTTCATAAAGAAAGTTAGGGAGGATAGCAAATTGGGAAGATTATTTCTTCTCATAACTGAGAAGAAAGTAACTTTGTTCTTCTCCACTTATAAGTTGACCTATTTATCCATTTTTCCTCATACATCCCTCATCAACCACCCTTCATGGTGTCACTGCCTCGCACAGAACAACCTTCTCTAGCAAAGCAATTTTTTCCTGCATTTGCGCATCGCAGTTATAGCTCTGCAAAACGATGTGTACTTGCTTTCATTTGGACTAGCCTGCAGTTTCTCAAATGAAGGAGCATGCTCCTCATACAACTCCATAGTGAGCTTTTTTAGCATCAGAGCAATTTGTAGATCGGCAAGCAATTCACAAATGCAGAGGAAAAGCTGGGGAAGAAATTGTGAAAGAAGATGACTGAAAAGCAAGGAAAAATAATCTTTTGTGTCTTTTCAACTTCTTTTCTTCCATATTTCCTATCTTTTTATATAAATCAGTTCTTGTAATTTCTTTCTCTCTTATCTCTTTTCACTAAACAAACATATATGATACTTAAAACTTTTACCTTGCAGCCAGTAGGACTTCACGAAAAATATCGAGTAAGTTAAAAAGCACAGGAAACAAAGAACTATCTAATTACGTTTCAAACACCAAACATATTGGAATAGCTGATGGAGGGGTAAAAAAAGGTATGCCTTAAAAGAAATTAAAATTATTACCTCTTAATCTCTTAATAGGGACGGCCAATACCTTGGGCTTCGATGATCTGAGGAACCCTAGAAGCAAATTCCTTATAAAGCAGCAGAGAAAACCTAGAACCACTCCCTCCTTCGTACAACTCAGATTCGAAAAGTCGCAGAAGAAAGAGTTGACTTGGAGAGTCAACTAGAAAAAATATATATCGAAAAGTCGCAGAAGAAAGAGTCTTGGAGAGTCACAATAAAGTCGCAGAAGAAAGAGTCTTGGAGAGTCAAATAGAAAAAAATATCGAAAAGTCGCAGAAGAAAGAGTCTTGGAGAGTCAAATAGAAGAAAGAGTCTTGGAGAGTCAAATAGAAAAAATTATCGAATAGTCGCAGAAGAAAGAGTCTTGGAGAGTCACAATAGAAAAAAATATCGAAAAGTCGCAGAAGAAAGAGTTGACTGGGGAGTCACAATAGAAAAAAAAAAATATTGGATTACGCAGCTGATGAATCTAAAATGTTCGATTTCATCTCATAAAAAAAAATTTTATTGATCATTAAAGTAAATTGGAAAGCGTTAATGATGGACGATCTAGAAGTCCAACGTCATAAGGTTCGTGTCCCATTTGAAAAAAAAATTCTTATAAAATATACCATAGCTAGGGATCGAACCACGGATGTCTGAGATAGTAATTAATCATCTTACCACTGTATCATAATCCCAAGGGCAAGAGTCACAATAGAAGAGTGATAGCAAAGTCTCATTTCTCGAGATTTAGTCAATGAGGAACCGTCGATTGAGAAGGATCATGAAAGGATTTTTTTAAAATTTAAATATATAAATGAATATTAAATATAGATATTTGGATAATTGGTGGTAAAAGATGATTTGTTCGTCTCAACGTCCCCGTCAATTCGTCCTAGGGTCAATACGGTAGAGATAAATTACGGAGACTATTAATCCGAAAGCTAGTTGTAGCTAGTACGTGAGAATGATTGGCACATTGACTATTTCAAATTTTAATCTTCATATTTTTTAATAATATTTATATAAATTTAAAAAAAATCAAAATTCATAATTTTTTTTTTATGTTTAATCTATTCTATTGAATATGACTAAATTAGTAATTTATTATGAATTTATAATTAATTTTTATTTTTTAATTGCAATTGCAATTGCAGTTTTTTTAATATATTATATATATTTATGATTTAAATTTTTAAAATTTAAGAATTGGATTACAATGTATTTAAAATCAATAAAATTTTCATTCTAGGGTTTAGACTCCTTTTTTAGGTTATGGTATTTCAGATAAATAATTTTATATGTTCATAATATATTATATGTATTTAAAATTTAAAAGTTTAGTATTTAAGTTTTGGTTATAATGGGTTTAGGATAATAAAATTTTTTTTTAGGGTCTAAATTTTTCTCTTGGATTATAATACGAAAATAAAAAATTTTAGATGTTTATAAAGTATATTATATATTTAAAATTTAAAATTTCAGAAAATATTAATTTTTAAAAATTAAAAAAAAACTGCGCCGGATAGTTGTATCAAATCTGTACAGTCTCGTGTGCAGTATCATGCAGAAGCTCATAAAATATATCGCGACAAATAAATATAGAAACAGTACAAGAGCAAAAGATGATTAAAATTAATGCTCTTTGTGTTGGATATGATTTTGATGTCATCGATCGTTGAAAGTTAAGTTTGACTTCAAAATCGAAATCTACGTTTCGCGTAGATTAATCTGGACTATTTATTTGCTCAAAACCGATTAAGGGTGAATGAGAAATTAATTGTTTAAGATACGCTCAATGGTCGCCATCGGATCAAAGATCTGGACAGATCGCAAGAAGATGCGATCTAGAGCGTCGGATCAAAGATCTGAATGTGAAGAGGGAGAATGGATCTAAGACGTCGGATTAAATGTTCTAATCTGACGGCCAAGATCAAGATGGAAATGAAGAGTTATAACTCTTCAGATAAAGGGACAAGATTAAATGACCTTTAAAGGGTTATACTCTTTCGTTATAAACGGTCCAGATCTGTTCGAACCAAAGGATACTTACCTCTTCACTCAGTATAAATAGATCCCTCCACTAGATCATTTCAATCATTCAAGCATTGCAATCTAAAGCATTTGCACTCATCCATCTTCTGCATCGAGAGTCCAAAAAGTCTGCGAAAAGGTTCGCCAGTCTCGGAATTTGAAGTGCTACTATTCCGAGACGACGTCGTTGTATCTTGGAAACGAATTGCTGCTATCCGTGAGCACTAGTAGCGGAGCAATATCGTTTTACGGAGATAGTGTCGAACACTAGCCTCGACGTAAACCAATCAGTTTGCTTCCTCCGAGCAGCCTCCCGGAAGATCCTACGGTCGTTAATCGACTAAGTCAAATACCGAGGAGATAGCAACCTCCCGGAAGATCTAACGGTCGTTAATCGACTAAGTCAAATACCAAGGAGATAGCAACCTCCCGGAAGATCCGACGGTCGTAAATCGACTAAGTCAAATATCGAGGAGATAGCAACCTCCCGGAAGATCCGACAGTCGTAAATCGACTAAGTCAAATACCGAGGAGGTACAAGTACTGTACAAGTTTCCAACAATCGTAAAACGATATTCGGCAAACTGATATGGCCGGAGTCAACGATGTACCAACCGTCGTCGTCCCTCACGCCGAGAAGCCGAACGGAGCCGACTTCAAAATCAACGATATACCAATCGCCGTCCCTCACGTCGAGAAGCCGGAGAAATTCAACGGAGCCGACTTCAAAAGATGGCATTAGAAGATGTTGTTCTACTTAACCAAGCTGAACCTTGTACGGTTCCTGCGTAAAGACCCGCCAGCCGCTACGAAAAATAATTCCAGGAGCCAGGCTGCTCACGATGCGTGGTCACACGGAGACTTCGTGTGCCGCAATTACGTTCTTAATGCGTTGGACAATGCATTATATAACGTATATTGCATAATGGAGATGGCTAAGTCACTGTGAGAATCATAGAAGAAATACAAAACCGAAAAACGCCGGACTGAAAAAATTCATCGTCGGTCGGTTTCTGGATTTCAAAATTGTGAATTCCAAGAGCGTCACATCTCAGGTCCAAAACATGCAACTGATAATGCATGATTTGAATGCCGAAGGAATGACGTTGAATGAGTCATTCAAAGTTGCTACGGTAATCGAGAAACTCCCTCCTTCATGGAAGGATTTCTAAAAATTACCTAAAAAGCATAAGCAGAAAAAGGGATTGAACCTTCGACCTTGTCGTTAATAGCCACACGCTCTAACCAACTGAGCTATTACTACTTACCCTAAAATTTATAGGGGAAAGCCATATTATCAGCAAATCACATTCTCAAATGCTGTGAGCTATCGTACAAATACTTGAAAGTGTGGGAGGTGCTTAGCAAAGGTTGAAGTACCTAAGCCAAAGCAAGTTAAGATCGGACTTAAAACGTTCGATGCAACCTTTGTCGGATATGCCCAAAATGGTAGTGCATATCGCTTCATAGTTGAGAAATCGTTCAGGCCGGATTTCATGACATTCATGTCAGAAATGGACCCAAGAACACTAAGCGAAGCTCTCTCTGGTCCCGACGGCCCATTATGGAAAGAAACTATCAATAGTGAACACGAGTCCATCATGAATAACCATACTTGGGAATTAGTAGACCTTCCTTTTAGTACTAAACCATTAGGTTGTAAGTGGATACTAAAACGCAAGTATAAAGCTGATGGATCGATTGACAAGTATAAGGCCAGACTTATAGCTAAAGGGTACAGGCAACAGGAAGACCTTGATTTCTTCGATACCTACTCACCGGTGACAAGGATTACGTCCATACGAGTGATGATAGCCATTACAGCATTGTATGACCTTGAAATACACCAAATGGGTGTTAAGACTGCGTTCTTAAATGATGACTTAGAAGAAGAAATCTACATGGAGCAACCCGAGGGATTTATAGCTCCTGGAACTGAGGGAAAGGTATGTCGACTTGTTAAGTCGGTGTACGAACTTAAACAAGTACCAAAGCAATAACACGAAAAATTTGACAAAATAATGCTGTCAAATGAATTCAGAATAAATGAATGTGACAAATGCATTTATGTCAAAAGCACACCTGAGAGTTATGTAATCGTCTGTCTATACGTAGACGACATGCTCATAATGGGAAGTAATCATGATATCATCATGAGTACTAAAAAAAATGTTGACCAATAGTTTCGACATGAAAGATATGGGTCTAGTAGATGTCATATTGGGAATTAAAATTCTCAGGACGTCCGATGGGATAGTTTTAACACAATCCCATTATGTAGAGTCAGTATTGAAAAGATTCAATGCATAGGATCTCTCTACTGTAAAAACACCTATGGATCTAAGTCAACACTTAGCGAAAAATTATGGTGAACTCATATCGCAATTGGAATATTCTCGGATAATTGGCAGTTTGATGTATCTCACAAACTGTACTCGTCCGGATATTGCCTGTGTGGTCAACAAACTGAGTCGTTTTACGAGCAATCCAAACGACACCCATTGAAAAGCACTGATGCGAGTTCTTAGATATTTAAAATATACTATGAACTGCGAATTACATTACGGAAGGTATCCCGCAGTTTTGGAGGATATTGTGATGCTAATTGGATCTCCGATACAAAAGACTCCAAATCCACTAGTGGATATGTATTCACGATCGGTGGAGGAGCAGTATCTTGGAAATCCACTAAGCAAACATACATAGCTCGGTTAACAATGAAATCCGAGTTTATAGCACTTGATAAAGCAGCTGAAGAAGCTGAATGGTTGCGAAATTTCTTGGAAGATATTCCGAGCTAGACAAAACTTGTGCCCACCATACTTATCCACTGTGATAGTCAATCGACAATTGGAAGGGCACAGAGTAGTATATATAATGGTAAGTCACGACATATACGTCGTCGACATAATACCATTAAGCAGTTGATCTCGAATGGAGTGATTGCAATCGATTATGTCAAATCTAAGGATAATTTGGCAGATCCCCTAACGAAGGGGCTAAATCGAGATCAAGTATACTGCTCATCAAGAGGAATGTGATTGAAAATCTATAACTAAAAACGACTGTAGCGGTAACCCAACCTTGTTGACTGGAGATCCCAAGATCTTGGTTCAATGGGACAACGAAGTTACAGAAGTTGTGCAACAGCACAAGAGAAATAATTATCTCTACTATCCCAATCCTAAGATGATTTGGTGTTGTCCTACCACATGTAGTGAGGATAAGCTTATGCTTTTAATGACTTCTATACCTTTAAGGTGGAGTATGGTAGGATACTCTTGATAGAAGTGTCACCTATATGAGTGTGAAGACAGGCCGCTTCAATGAAACACTCATGAATCCAAAATGGTGTCTATGGCCGAAACAGAACCAACCATGAGAACCAAAAGTGGGTGAGATAAGTCTCTGTGTGTGTTATTGTCTTAGTATACACCAACAGCTGAGCAGTTCAAGACATCACGTTCACTGCGCAGCCTAGTATGCTCGATAGCATTTCACTACGGAAGGTTCAAAGCCACAAGCTACTTTTCCAGATGTATTGACTTATCGATTGGACTCTTGTAAAGTGTCAGCATGCATACATGCATTAATTTCCATTCATATGGGGGATTGTTTGATACGATTTTGATGCCATCGATCGTTAAAAGTCAAGTTTGACTTCAAAATCGAAATCTACGTTTCGCGTAGATAAATCTGGACTATTTATTTGCTCAAAATCGATTAAGGGTGAATGAGAAATTAATTGTTCAAGATACGCTCAATAGTCGCCGTCAGATCAAAGATCTGGACAGATCGCAAGAAGGTGTGATCTAGAGCGTCGGATCAAAGATCTGAATGTGAAGAGGGAGAATGGATCTGAAGCGTCGGATTAAATGTTCTAATCTGACGGTCGAGATCAAAATGGATCTGAAGAGTTATAACTCTTCAGATCAAGGGACGAGATTAAATGACCTTTAAAGGGTTATACCCTTTCGTTACGAACGGTCCAGATCTGTCCGAACCAAAGGGTACTTACCTCTTCACTCAGTATAAATAGATCCCTCCAATAGATCATTTCACTCATTCAAGCATTGCAATCTAAAGCATTTGCACTCATCCATCTTCTGCATCGAGAGTCCAAAAAGCCTGCGAAAAGATTCGTCGGTCTCGAAATTTGAAGTGCTACTATTCCGAGACGACGTCGTTGTATCTTGGAAACGAATTGTTGCTATCCGTGAGCACCAGTAGCGGAGCAATATCGTTTTACGGAGATAGTGTCGAACACTAGCCTCGACGTAAACCAATCAGTTTGCTTCCTCCGAGCAACCTCACGGAAGATCCGACGGTCGTTAATCGACTAAGTCAAATACCGAGGAGATAGCAACCTCCCGGAAGATCTAACGGTTGTTAATCGACTAAGTCAAATACCGAGGAGATAGCAACCTCCCGGAAGATCCGACGGTCGTTAATCGACTAAGTCAAATACCGAGGAGATGGCAACCTCCCGGAAGATCCGACGGTCGTAAATCGACTAAGTCAAATACCGAGGAGACAACAACTTCTCTGAAGATCCGACGGTCGTAAATCGACTAAATCAAATACCGAGGAGGTACAAGTACTGTATAAGTTTCCAACACTTTTTAATCAGAATGATATACGTATGATATATATGCTATACAATTTGAGAGAATCCTGACTCTGATGCTTCTCAAACTCTCTCATACAGCGGAGCGGAAGGATGATTAATTATCATCCTAAATATTTACAATTTTGAGACGTTAAAATTTTAGATCCACCTTGTATTTTACGGCTTTTTACCTTATGGCTTTTTACCAAAGACGTACCCAAGAATTAGTATTTATCAAAAAGTATACCATAGTTTTATTTTCACCAAAGGACGCACTCATTTTAGTGAATTTCCTCTTATACTCCTCCTGCTATGTATTGTCTTTCTCTTTCTCTCTCAGTAACAAATTCTGAGACGTCTACACGTGCTTTTTCATACTTTTAATTTAAAATAATATATTATGGAATCGGCGCTAAACTAAAAAACGTAAGGTAAAAATCGAAAAAAATATTTCAGTTAAAAAATATCTCATTTAAAAATATAAATAAATGATTTTTATATATGATTAATAGAAATTACTATATTAAATAATATTTAATAAATATATTAATATAAAAAAAATTGAAAAAAAACAGAGCTTGCGTGGGCCTGAAATCAATAGATTTTAGGCCCACACTGGGCCTGAAATATTTTTATTTCAGGCCCACGTGGGGCCAGAAATCTTTTGATTCAGGCCCGACGTGGACTCAAATTTTTTTTCTATTTTAAAAATATATTAATATATAAAAAACCTATCAAAACACTTAATTTCAGATTCAAACGCAGGGCCTGAAGTCATCCCAGGAGGGTCTGAAGTCAAATAACTTCAGATCCTATAAATAATTAATTTAATAAATAATAATTAAATATAAAAAATATTTTTAAAATTAAAAAATTTTCACTGCCCTTGATGACTTCAGGCCCTCCATCATTAAATATTAAAAAATATTAAAAAAATTTTTTATAAAAAGGTAAAATATATAATTACATATTATTTATAATTTTTATAAAAAAGGTATAATATATAATTACATAATAATAAAATGTTATTATAAAGAAATCCAGATATGGGAGGTCCATCAGTGAGTTTTGGTTAAAACCCACTGATATTTCTAAACTACTCCTATTTCATTGGTGATATCTAATATATAGATGTTTGGACACCTAAAATATCATCTCCTACCTCTACCCTCTCTATTCATATGGAGTTTTTAGAAATCCAGATATGATAGGTCCATCGGTGAGTTTTAGTCAAAACCCACTGATATTTCTAAACTACTCCTATTGCATTGGTGATATAGAGTGTATAAATGTTTGGACATCTAAAACATCTTCTCCTAGGTCAACTCTGTCTATTGATATAGGATTTTCAGAAATCTAGATATGGGAGGTCCATCAGTAGGTATTGGTCAAAACCCACTGATATGGCTAAATTACTCCGATTGCATTGGTGATATCTAATATATAGATGGTTGGACACCTAAAACATCATCTCCTACCTCTAACCTCTCTATTCATATGGAGTTTTCAGAAATCTAGATATGAGAGGTCCATCAGTGGGTTTTGGTCAAAATCCATTGCTATGGCTAAACTACTCCTTGGGTCTGGAGGGTCTGAACAAATCTTAGATAAATGTAAGTAAATTAAATAAAAATATCAATAGTTCTAGTTAGAATTGAGCTAGGAGATGGTATTTTTGGTGTCCAACCTTCTAATGATTATAAATTATGTTGCAATTGGAGATTTTTAGGTCTATCAGTGGGTTTTGACCAAAACCCACTGATGGACCTCCCATATCTGGATTTCTGAAAACTCCATATGAATAGAAAGGTTAGAGGTAGGAGATGATTTTTAGATGTCCAACCATCTATATATTAGATATCACCAATGTAATAGGAGTAATTTAGCCATATCAGTGGGTTTTGACCAAAACCCACTAATGGACCTCCCATATCTGGATTTCTGAAAACCCTATATCAATAGACAGAGTTGACCTAGGAGAAGATGTTTTAGGTGTCCAAACATCTATACACTCTATATCACCAATGCAATAGGAGTAGTTTAGAAATATCAGTGGGTTTTGACTAAAACTCACTGATAGACCCATCATATCTGGATTTCTGAAAACTCCATATGAATAGAGAGGGTAAAGGTAGGAGATGATGTTTTAGGTGTTCAAACATCTATATATTAGATATCACCAATGAAATGAGAGTAGTTTAGAAATATCAATTGTTTTGACCAAAATTCACTGATGGACCTCGCATATCTGGATATCTTTATAATAATATTTTATTATTATGTAATTATATATTATACCTTTTTTATAAAAATTATAAATAATATGTAATTATATATTATACCTTTTTATAAAAAAAATTTTATATTTTTTTATATTTAATGATGGAGGGTCTAAAGTCATCCGACTTCAGGTCCTCCTTGACTTCAGGCCCAAGGGCACTGAAAATTTTTTAATTTTAAAAATATTTTTTATATTTAATTATTATTTATTAAATTAATTATTTATAAGATCTAAAGTTATTTGACTTCAAATCCTCCTGGGATGATTTCAGGTCCTGCGTTTGAATTTAAAATTAAGTGTTTTGATAGGGTTTTTTTATATATTAATATATTTTTAAAATAGAAAAAAAATTTGAGTCCACATCGGGCCTGAATCAAAAGATTTCAGGCCCAACGTGGGCCTGAAATAAAAAATTTCAGGCCCACGCGTGCTCTGTTTTTTTTTTAAATTTTTTTTATATATTAATATATTTATTAAATATTATTTAATATAGTAATTTTTATTAATCAAATATAAAAATTATTTATTTATATTTTTAAATCACGTTGGATGAGATATTTTTTAACTGAAATATTTTTTTCGATTTTTACCTTATGTTTTTTAGTTTAGCGTCGATTCCATATATAATAAATTATTTTAAATTAAAAGTCTGAAAAAGCACGTGTAAACATCTCGGAATTTATTACTGAGAGAGAAAGAGAAAGACAGTACATAGCAGGAGGGGTATAAGAGGAAGTTCACTAAAATGATTGCGCCCTTTGGTGAAAATGAAACCATGGTACGTCTTTTGGTAAATATCAATTCTTGAGTATGTCTTTTGGTAAAAAGTCGTATATTTTAATTTGTAATAATAATAATAATAATGATAAAAAAATACTCCTAAAAACTTAAAAAAAATAAAATCATTTTACTCTACATATCCCTGTTTACCAAATAAATCGGGACGTTAAGCAAACACTTTTAATCAAAGATCTAAACAACAAATCTACCAACATCCGACGACAAACAGCACAAGTTGAACAAATATGGTAGTCGGAAGTGCATGCGACTAACTTCATTTCTCGCACCTCCTCTATAGAAATTATTTTCCTCCAGAGTATAAATTTTCTGTCCCAAGATTCTCTCTATCTCAGTGTCTCAATTCGTCGGCGATAGCCGACGAGTCCTCCGATCGTCGATCGGACACCACCGGCGGCCGGAGGCCGCCGTCCCGAACAAAACTATACCCTAGGGGGTACGATGAATCCGTCGGGGATCGTCGCAATTGTGATCTCGCCGAATTCACCGTCGAATCCGGCGAAATCGCAATTGCGACGATCTCGACCAATTCACTGTTCTCGCAGGATATCGTTTGATTCGGGACGACGATCGAAGACTAATAATGGTGTCCGATTGACAATCGGAGGACTCGTCGACCATCGTCGACAATTTGGGACATGGGGCAGAGAGAATCTCAGGATAGAGGATCCTATGTCTTTCCTCTGACATTTATTTCTTTATAAAAATAAAATAATTAACCAAGTTAGATAACATTCAATTTGAAACTATCAGTAACCATAAAAGTACATTGTTATTTCCAAGACCAAGTTGAAGTCCGTATCTGGAAATTTTTTCATTTTCAAATGTTAAATTGGGTATACTCAAGCTGCTCCGATTTCTAATTTTGGCAACGCTTGGTTGGTTTCGTTGATTCACAAAACATAGAAAGGAAGTCAAATCAATTTCTCATTGATTTTGTTTGACTATTTATATATTCATCTATTATGCTGTATTATTATCTCTGGGGCTATAGTATAATAATAGGATGACTAATTACTATTTCAGATATATGTGATTTGATCCTTAATTACAGTATTTTTTATAAGAATTTTTCCTTCAAATGGGGTGCGAACCTTGGAACGTTGAACTTCTAAACCGCCCACTACCAGCGCATCCCGATTTACCCTGATAATCGGTGACAAATTTTCATGGGATCAGACCAGTCATCCCAAATTCGTCTGCTACCTGATCAATTTTTTTTATTATTATGTTGTATTATTGATCATCATGGAAGCATTGCTTTCTTTTATGTCAGATTGCCAGAGTTATGGAAGGATAATTAGTTGTCATCTCAAATATTCATTGTTTGATCCGTAATTACGATATCTCTTGCAAGATTTTTTTTCCAAATGAAGCGAAAATTCTAGGACTCTGGGTTTCTGGACCGTCCGTCGTGAGCGCTTCTCGATTTATTCGGGAGGTCGGTGGGATACTTTCGTGAGATCAGACTGATCGTCCATCCGAAATTCGACGTTACTAATCTCGTTAATCATTTTTTTTTCTTTTATGTCAAATTTCTCCATAGAAATGGCAGAAAATTGAGATGGTAACTTAGTAAGCGATTGTTTTACTTGGTTTTTTATTTTTATATTTTAAAAAATCATATTTTTTAATTTTTGGAAAATAATTATATTTTATTCTTTAATTTTCAGAAATTGATATATCCTTTTTAAAAAATAAATCTGAAAATACAAATTAAACATAATTTCTGAAAAATCACATTCTAGGCTCAAAATGAAAATAAAAAATATGCATACCAAAGAGCCATCTTGATAATCTACATGTCGATCCTATTTATGAAGCATTTCTTTGTCCGCTTACAAGACAAATAATGCGATCGAGATCCAGTTAACATAGAGAATGGGCAGACAATTGAGCGAGAAGCAATTGAGGGATGGTTCAAGAAATGCAAGGACAGTGGAAGGTATCCAACTTGTCCATTATTATGTGTGGAAATATGTTTGAATTAGATATAATAATAATAATTGAAAATTAATGATATAATAAATTAAAAAGTATAAACATGCGTCTTCCCTTAACTTATGCTCTCCACGTGATGCTATAGGTGCAGGGGACACCATTCGAACAATTGTGAAATTTTTGCCACATGGAAAAAAAAAAATATATGAATCCGGCAACAGACAAATTGAACCTGGGATGACCGACTCGGCCCCATAGAAATTTTTCATCGATCACCAGGGTAAATCGGGAAGCGCTCGTGGTGGCCAGCTAGAAGCCCAGCATCCCAGGGTCCGCGTCCCATTTGGAGGAAAAATTCCTGTAAAATGCGCCGTAGTTGGAGATCGAACCGTGGATGCCTAGATTAACGACTAATGACTTTACCGTTGCATCATAGTCCTAGAGACAATTTTTGCCACATGAGCATGCACAAGAGAGAGAAGAAGCCGTGCATGTCATTATTATTTGAGCTTTCAAAATCTGAATCTTTGGTTGAAAAGATTGGAGGAGTGAGTGGAGCAATACTTATATTAATTAGTAGGAATGGCAAGTAGCAAATCAGAGAACTCTTTGACAATAGAAAGAGCTGTAATTAAGACATTGGAAAACTTAGGAAAATGTGAAAATAATGTGAGGCAAATGGCTGAAAATGGCAGGTTGCAGCCACTTCTTACCCTTCTTATTTGTTCTCTCTTTTATGTTTTTTGTTTTGTAAATAATATGATAGATTTAAATGATAGAAAATGCATCTCACTTTTATGAGCAGCAAGTTTTTTTCTCGTTCCAGCTATTCCCTGAATTAATATTTCTATTGTTTTGCTTTCTTTTCCGTATTAATTTATTTTCTTCTTACTAGAAAACAAAGATTTAGATTTGAGTAAAAAAATAATAATTCTTACTAGCAAGTGCACCTTGGGTCCATCCGGACAATTTTGCTATAGTTGTGTGTCGGTCTGCAAGCAAGTTGCACACCTCTTTGTGTTCGGAACTATTGAGTCGTCGGGCATGAGCTTCATGTCTATTCTCATCGTCATCTCCATTGTTGATAACATCCTTCGCCCTCCTCTATCCTAAGCCATTGTGGCTTATCTATCATCGAAAATATCATTGAATTTTCGATGATGCTACCTTCCATCTGAACATTAGCCCAAGATAGATTCAAACATTGTCAAATTAATGGAAAAAGGTTTGATGGTATGCCTATGGAGAAAGCTATTATATTTTGAGTGTAACAAGGTTAACCATTTAGTGAGTGAGAAGAAGTTGGCATTCACTTGCTAAGTAATAATGGTGATAATAAGTCAAGAGGTCAATGCCTCATGCCTTATTTAGGTAGAGAAACTTTTTTTTGAAAATAGTCCATTAATTTGTATCAATTCATGTTTAATATAAAGAATAATCGAGTGCGTGAATCCAATCACAAATTAATTGCTAATTATAGATTTATCTGAGCATATATGTCTAAATTGTTAATGAGAATGACGGCTAAATTTAGTGCAACCAAGTTCATTTGATTTATCATGTAAATTGGTAGAGATAGATGGTTGAGTTTTAGAACAAAAGTTCACCCAAATTATTGATGCCCTACCAATAGGACAATGTTAAATTCAAAGAAGTGTTGTGGTTGCTTGGAATTAATAGTAATTAAAAATTAATATTTTTGATAGTATTTAATAATTATTTAATTTTTAAATATATTTTAAAATTTTTTATTAACTTTACAAATAAATGAAAATATTAAATATTAAAAAAATATTTTTGTTTATGACCATTAAGGAGTACCTAGGGCATTGGAGTTTGTTTTCAATTTGAGACCTCTTATTATTATTTCTATCTATAAATTTCTTTTGGTAAATTTCCAATTCGAGAGACAGATGCAGAATTTCCATATGAAATCCTATATTTACCCAAAAATTTGAAATAAGAAAAATATATATCGATATCATACATAAAATTTGATATACTGAAATTTAAGTATATTGGATTTTACATAAATTTCATACTATTCATATTAAAAATTTTGGTATATTGAAATTTTAGTACAGTGGCATTGATATAATAATATTTATGTTAAAACCGAGATTTTTGAGTTACTTTGGAAATTTTCAGAAATAGACCCTAGGGTTTAATTGGGTTTTCGGATGTGGTTGGGGGAGTGAAGGGATTTAAAAGCGAAGTTGGAGGGGTTTTATTGCTAAAACTCAAAGTTAAGGGCGAGATTGTAATTAATTAAACTAGTGGGCTTTTTGCAATTTCCCCCTCCCTTAACTATAACCTCTCCTCACCCCGCTGCCCTAGCCCAAACCCGACGGCCGCTCCCACCTCTCCTCTCTCGCTGCCCTAGCCGAACCCGCAACCAAGCAACCACACGCCGATCGCCCCTCTCCCTCTCTGAGACCGAAGCACCACACACGCCTCGCTTCTCTTCTCTTCTCCTCCGGCCGCGTGTTGCCCTAGCCGAACACGACGCCATTTGTTTCTCTTCTCATTGGCGAACTCGGTCGACGCCCTTTCGTTCTCCTTCTCTCGATCACAACCGGAGCTGCCCTAGGGTTCTCATTCGCCCGCGTGCCCTAGCCGTAGCTCCCTCTCGACCCACAGTCGAGGCCTGGAGTTTCTTCACCCTCTCGCTCGACGACGACGCAGCTGCTCCAGGTAGGGTTATGGTTTATTCCGGACGAATTAGGGATGCTATTGCTTAGGTGATGGGACTCCCTAGCTTGAATTGACCGGGATTGTTCTCAGGGCGTATCAGCTCTGCTGTTCGAGAGCTTCCTGCGGAAGTTGGAGCTGGGAGAGGTAATGGTTTTTCTTTATTAAAGATTATAGCACTTAATTACTTCCAGTAATTGATGAATTAAGGATATTGAATTCTTGAGGGATGGCTGTCGTGTGTTGGTAGGGATTTAAAGTGTGTAGCCATTGGTTTGCTGGGATTTTGACTGCGGTGGACTTGGGATCTATTGTTCCCTCAACTGTTGTTGCTGTGAAGGCCTACGAACTGAGGTAAGGTGTTTATTTTACTTTGATCATGATGCGGATAAACTATTGGAATCAAGCTGTGTATGGGTTGAGGGTTGTGATCTTGGTTTGAACCCAAACCGGCAGTTGATTGGACTGGGGTTATAATATAGTTCTATTTCTTTAGTATAGATCTAGCTTGGGTATTGATTTGTGAGAGGAACTGATAGCAATTTCATATGCGCTTACGGTTGGTTGGAATTGCAAACCAATCTAACCTAACCCTAAATCTTAATTACGCGGGGTAATTGGGAAAAACCTTTCATTTAATTATGAGAGATTAAATGGAAAGGAAATGGTTAGGTTAACCCGAGCATGGTTTAGGGATTTATTAGCTAGCTATCATTTGTATAATAGCTAATTAAATCTGTCCTTGATACAGGGACTTGATTGATTATTGTTGCTGATTATTGGCGGGTGGTTCTTATCCAGTTGATACGGACTTCATCTATTGGAGGCGGGTACTTCCTGCTTGTTTTCTTAGATCCAGTTTATCTTTATGCATGGCTTGCACGTATTTATGCAGTAGGACCTTGTTTACCTTACCTGCTACCGTTTTGTTATCCTGCTTGATACTTATGCTTGACCCTAGAGTAATCTGATTTTACTTCTATACAGTCTCACCATTTGTTTATCTGAATCTGTATAGTATTGGTAAAAGCATAAGTCTGTAGAGATTGATTAGCATGCCATGATATGATTGCACTGGTGGATTCTAGTTATACTTGCATGTGTATCTAGACATGATGTTTGGGTATGATTCATGATTATGACCTGTGCATATTAGTTTGAGTCATGTGTCGATGACCTGGTAGGGTTTGCATGTATTGGAGTCATGCACCATACTTGCACTGTTTGCATGCCGGCGATCAGCGACTCCCTTGTGGTTGAGCCTGACGTCCTCTGGCACATGTTCTGCACACACGGCCACTTATGGGTTAGTGGATACCGTAGCGTGTGTGCATTTGCTCTGTATTGCTCCGCTCAACCGCTCATGGGTAGTGGTTTTGGAGCGTGGTAGCAAGCAGGGATCCCTTCTCTTCCCATAGACCAGAGAAGATGAGAGAGATATCTCCCCCATATATACATGGGGCGGAGTGTTCACTCCACCAGCATCCTGTCCACTCGGTCACTCAGGAGCAGTGATAGCAGGGTGCGTACAGTGTCACAGCTCTACCCACTCGGCCGACACAGTATCGCCTGTCTCGGTGGCTTGACTGGTGTTAGGGGGTGACCATGACATTGCATCATATGCATACGATGCATTGTGCACTTGATTGTGTTTGCTGCATTTATTTGCTGCACTTGTTTGACATGCACATACAGGATTTATGATATATGTGTGGTATACTGACCCTGCACTAGCTCGCATGGTACGAGTCCTTTATATGCTCAGGATAGGCTGATTTACTGGTATGTATGTTCAGTTTTGCATATTCTGATATTTTCTATTGAGACTGTATCCATGTTGATTCCTTATAGCTTATTCAGCTATTATACTGCCATGCATATCTATCTATATCCGCAGAGTCCACTTGGACTCACCACCCGTCACCATGATTTTGTTTTCAGGTTGATAGTTCGACGGAGGAGCCCAGTTGCCAGTCCCAGGGTCCCTACTACTCCGTAGCTGGTGCTTCCGCGTTCCTTTATTTCTATTCTTCGCATTTGTTATGCATTGTAGTCGATTGTTATGTCACGAGTCTGTATTCGTGCTTTATTCATTCGGCGTTGTATTTTTGAGTCCTCTATTGGACTTTGGGTGTTTGTTTTGCTGCGCGTCTGCCCAGTGGGCAACTCTGGTGAGTTTTATAGTTTCCGCTGCATTATTTTTCGTTTTAGTATTCATATATATCTGTTTTGAGGCCTGAGGCCTATTATTATCTGCGTGTGTTTGTATGTGTGTGTAAATTGTCCGTCGGACAGGGGAGGTGCTGTCCGATTCTATATTGGATCAGCAACTCCGCCGGTCTCGGGGCGTGACAATTTATACCGAAATGATATATATATATATATACCCAACAATGAGATAACAAATCATCTTATTGAGATAGGTCATTTAGTTTAATTGTTTAAAAGATAAAAGAATGACACAAGACTTTGAGACTCTAATTTAAAATTTTGATAATTTATAATAAAAAATTGTTCAATATTTAACTGAAAATATTAAATTTGATATCGATATCGATATCGTTATTGAAAAAATTGATACGATATAATACCATATCGAAATTTTTGATATACCATTAATATCAGTATTTTCGATATATATTGGCATGATATGTGTGATATATCAAAATTTTCAGTATTTTATCATCCCTAATCCAAACTACATTAAATAATCTCATGAGATAATTCGGTGGCATAATTAAATTTCTTTTAAATTTCTTGTTTGAGTTTTCTGTATGATATAAGTTTTAAGAATCCAACCAGTTGTTAGCGGATTAAGATTTTCTATCACGTGAGAATATTTTATTTCTATCATTTGGAAAGCATTTAAACCCTCTCCTTAAATAGTCCCCAACTTTTATATACTTATTTTATTGACGGATTAAGTTAGGGTTATATATATATATATATATATATATATATATAAAACTTTTTTATAAAAATATAAATTTATAAAATAATTTTGTATAAAAAATTATTATTTATTTTTTTTAAAGTAAAATTATTAATTAAAATTTTATATTCGAATTTGGATAATAAATTGTTTCAGTGGCTAAGATTAATAAATTATTTAATATTTTATAAAATATTGTTTAGAGTAAATAAAATTTTATTATTATTTTTTGAAGCTATATTAATCTTAAGACATTGTATAGTATTTTATAAGTTACCTGTGTGATCCTGTCGACAAGCGAAGATCGATTCTCGCCTGGCTGACTCGGTCTGACCAAGATGACCCGGTCTACTGTAACCCGGGGGTCGGGGTCGGGCTCAAATAGTGCTAAGGCTCAAGTCACTCGGCTCGGACCAGAATGAAGCTCACAAAGTGGCGGTGTGGTTGTAAAATGGCAGCAATCCCTTCTTTGGAGCCCAAAGGGGGGTTTATATAGGGGAAGAAAAACTCTCTGTCATGTCAGAATTGTCCTGTCTCATTAAGGAATGATCAGGGGGCAGACTGCCCCCATGGTAGCTTTATTGACCTCGTGAGACTGCCACAGCCGCCTGACACCCTGTCTAAACTGCTCCTTCTGATTCTTATTAACATTTGGCGGCTCTGTCGGATGAAGATTATGTCAGAGATCTACTACATTATTGCTGACAGAGGTGGGCTACAATTATTTGGTCGGCTAGCTATAGCTTTCGGGTTGAGTCGGTCGGGTAAGTTGGGATCCTAAACCTACACTCGTGGAGCGAATCCAGGGCATTCGGCTAGGGACTCCTGACCTTGAGTGGCTGACCTCGGGTGACTTATCCCGAGTGCTCGACCTCGGGTGACTTATCCCGAGTGCTCGACCTCGGGCGACCGATCCCGGGTGCTCGCCCTCGGGTGACCGACCCCGAGTGCTCGACCTTGGGCGACTGATCCCGAGCGCCCGACCTCGGTGACTTATCCCGAGTGCTCGACCTCGGGCGACCGATCCCGAGTGCTCGCCGAGCGCCCGAGCTCGGGTGACCCGACCCGAGCGCACGAGCTCGGGTGGCCCGACCCGAGCGCCCGACCTCGAGTGACTATCCCGAGTGCTCAACCTCAGGCGACCGACCCCGAGTGCTCGACCTCGGGTGACCGACCCCGAGTGCCCGACCTCGGATGACCGACCCCGAGTGCCCGACCTCGGATGACCGGCCCCGAGAGCCCGACCTCGGGTGACTTATCCCGAGTGCCCGACTTCGGGCGACCGACCCTTAGTGAATTTGATTCCGAACCGGGGCCTTATCTGCCCCAGCCTCCACTCTTCTAGCTGAGCCTCAAGTGCGGCCCGTGAGCCCGAGGACGGCCTGGCTTAACTCTCCTTGATCCGGATCATGTTAGGTTGGTCCCGACCGGGCCCCCAACCCTTCCAAAAAACCAATCACCCGAATCACTATGTATTGAATGAAATATTTATTTTATAATATTTAAACTGCCACTAATTATTTATTTTAGTCACTCATTAACGACCTAAACTCTATTTTCGATCTTCTCACCTACGACGAGGGAGGAAAAAAGCATTATTTGAGAATTTTACCATTAATGACAGAGAAAAGAACATCAACCAAAAAGAAAAAGTCATGAGATCACCCGTGACTATAAAAGCGCATGTTTTTTTAAATTAATATGAAAAGATAAAATCAATTAAGTTTTTAAAAATATATATATATAATTAAAAAATCCACAACGAAATAAACTAAAAATAAAAATAATCATTTTTAAAGATAAATTAATATTAAACGTGTATTTTTAAAATAATATAATTAATTTTAAAATATCATGAATTAGGACCTCAATCAATTTGAGCCTAGGCACTTTGTTGATTAGTATGAGACTCAGAGAGCGTCTGAAAACGATCAGTAAGTTTATTCTTTGCGATGGCTTAATTTTGACGTGTTAATTTTTTTTAACGGACACATACGCGTGGTTTTGTTAAAAAAAAAGTAATTTAAAAAATAAATTGTAGAGAACCAACGAGAATATTTGATGTCAGAAATGCCCGAAAATATTTGATGGTTCTGGATCACAACCAGAAATTTCTCATTGTTTCAAAGGTAACCTGAATTGTTTCTGGTTACATTATTAGCTAGCCACTTTTGTAATTAGGTTAGAACAATCATTCGAGCAGTGTACAATGTACGTATCGATATCTCAAGTCTTTGTATTTGTACGTCGTTGAAAATGCATTAAGACAAATGATTGTTAAGGGTCTGTTTTACAGCTAGCGAAGGACAAACAAACGAACAAAATATTATAAATACATAAAAGTTGTGCCTCCTTTAGCTAAATAGCAGTGACTTAGTCTCTCCTTCCCTGCACCTTCCCATCGCTACCGTTCTCCAGTAGAATTCTCATCACAGGTTTAGAAAATGAGTTTATATAATAATAATATCGACTGAAACAAGAGCTCTAAATGAAGTGTGAAAAATATTGAAATGAAAATCCTAAATACTCAAATTATAAAATGATTATGGCTACCAGTTGAATCTTATCAAAAGGCTTTTCGATCACTCATTTGCTAGCTAAAACCTTCGAAATAAATAAGTGACATGTATAATCCTATCACTGTAAAATTTAAGCAGACAGAAGTACTGATGCAAGTAATTTAGCATCTACAGTGTCATTCGAAATTTTCTACACAATGAATACTTGCAAAAATAAGCCATTAAATTGATATTGCTCAAGTAAAGCAACAAGGAAAGATTAAATGAGAAAGAATCATCACCTGAGATTTGTTAGATTTACAAAATGGGAGCATGTATATCAGAAGAAGCTCGACAAGTTCAATGAAATCAGTAGCTAATTGAAGACAACTAAACATTCAAACAAGTCCAACTATCTCATGCAAACAGATGATGGGATGACTTTTAACTGCTAGCATTGTGTAAACATACTAAAATACTTGGCTAATGTAACAACATAAATTAGCAGGAATAAAGTAATTTTAAGAAAATCAATTTAGCAAGAAATAAATTAGAAAGATATTAAAGAAGAAAGAAAGTGAAGTATCAAGAGAAAAAAATAACAGAATAATTCCAGTGGCATGTAGCAATTGGAACATCTCATTGACAAAGGAAAAGACAAAAAAGGTATTGTGACTACAAGAAGCTACATTTGTGATTATAGATCCTGACTAATATTGTCAAGTTCAACTTGCCAATATTCCACAGTTGGGTAATTAAACTGCAATGCTTAAACATTGAGATAATAATTTAAATAAATAAAATATAATTTTATGGGGGAAAAAAGGAAGATGCCTGAAACAGAAATCATAATATTTTGTATTGTAATAGCAAGTGGATTAACAAATTGAAAAAAAAGTGTATAGCATATATGCTAGTGCTAAGGGATATTGCAAAGTTCAACTTTTCAACATCTATAGTTGCTATTGTGGTATACATACAAGTAGTCTTGATATCCGACCCTGCATTTCTCTAAAACTCCAAATCTCTCACTCAACTGGCACCAGAAAGCTTGGAAACCAAAAGCTTACAACTAATTCAACCAGTTAATTTTCCTGATAAGCCCACTTCTATCAGAAGAACAAAATATATGGTAAGATGGTTCATAATCATGGAATCAGAGAAAATATTGGGAGGTAGAACTACCCAAAGATTTTTGTCCTTAAGCTATTTCCTGATGTTTCTGTATGGTTTTCCACAAGAGAAACAAACTGTTAATATACAAATATACAATTAACTCGCTTCCTTTATAGAAGATTTGTTGGAGTGTTTAGCAAAACAGCAGGATCTAATCTAGTCATTCCTAGAATCAGTCAACAAAACACAATCCAAAGCTGCATGTGAGTGATATCAGAGTCTCCTAGGTGCATCTTACAGCAATGTCGAGTAAAAGACTTGTCCAGACAAGACCAGAGTATGTAAATATCAGTGGCAGTCAATCTCCTGGTGCCACATCAGACATGATGCAACTCAATTTCTGAAATGTCGAGTAATTTGACAAATTTTGCAGCAAAACCAAAAGTATTCTTATAATTAGGAGTTCCAATATTAACTTGCATTCAGAGAACATGTAAAGACTATGCACAGATCCAAAATGCAATATCATTGGAACATATAGCACTCAATACCAATAAAGTAAATGTATATAGACACCCTACAAATCTTAGCTGTGCTTTGTTGACTAGCAAGAAGTTAGATCCTGGATATAAGAATCATGATAATATTGCATGCCAACACCATTGCAAAAATATTCTGATTCTGACATCTTCCAAGATCAGTTTTGGAAGTTATGCATTAAAAGGCATCTTGCCACTCCAAGAATGCAAGAGGAAAACAGAATCTCAAGCGACATATCCAACAAATTCGGAAGCCTTCTCAATTTACAATACCAAATTCTTGAGTATAACTCATAACCAGAATATCCTTCAAGCAATGCTTAAAAATGATATACTTCAAGGCGTTTAATCTCAAATGCTTAATCCAAACTGAAGCATCCAAAAGCACTTCAACTTTATTATACCAATTAATACTGCTCAATTAAAATATAACTGCTAAAATCTTTCTCCATCCAACTGTCTCAAAGCAGTGAAAACAACATGCTTCATACATACCACATCATTTCTTGATGTTCCATATTGCCAGTCAGTATGTTAAAATTCCCTTACATTGAATAACACTAATTAAAGGTTCAAGTTCAAATAACTGGTCTGACCACACCTTACAGCTTGCTGCTTCTAAATTTGATGACACCAAGTTCTCTCACAAAACAGCAGGGAAACAGGCCAAGCATGTTCAGTGTTAAGCCATCTTTCCTGACATGCAGGCAAAGCATAGAGAAGCTTCCTAGATTCCACAACCTGCACCAGCCTTCATTACTGTCAGATCTGTGCCGTGAAGATAAATCTATACGTGATAACTGAACACAAACCAAGTGATGCTAAAAAAAGGTAATATCCAAGCCAGAAAGTTCCTAAAGGAGATAATCATAGGTAATATTTTATCTGTCAAGAAAGCAGATACAAGTAATAGCAACGTACATGGAAAAACTTGAGCACCTTAATAGTATGAACTAGATCCACCGCTGCCAGCATATCCACGGCTACTCAAACTACGCCCAGAAATGAAAGATGATGAACCACCACCACCCTGCAGAAATAGCATATGTAAAATACAACATAGCAGTAAAAAAATTGACAGTATGAGAAAGTATTTACATCAGATCCACGTGATAAATAGCCACTGCTGAAGCTTGATGAGTATACTCCACCTGCACTACTGCTAGTTGAACCTAGAAGGATATAATAATAAAATGCAATTATTAACAACCACAGCATAGCAATTCAATAGGCAGTTGGAAAAAATTTACATACCCCGCGCATAAGTCATTCCCTGACGAGTCCCATACATGCTATCATGACCAGAAAGCGAACCTCGGGTACTACCATATCCAACATTATCTTGCCCAAGCCTGCTCAGCATAGCAAAGAAGAGTATGGAGATAACAGTAAGAGCAGAAAAAATATTCTTCATACAACAAGAAATTAGAGACCAGACCTATCACTATAAGCATGTCCATACTGAGCTCCAGAACCACTAACAGCATAATCCAAGCGAGCCCTTGGCTGGCGTATGCTTATATCAGCATAACGAGGATCATCCTGAAAAGTAGAAAGACAGCAAAGGGGAAAATTAAATAGAAATTAAACAAAGATAATCATGCAATTAAATACTGACCATTTCTGAGTAAGGGCGTTTTGACCCAGAAACTGAAACATAATCTCGGCTACGGCCTTCTCGATAAGTGAGGGGGCGTTCAAGTTTCCTCTCATAATCATCATCAATGTAAACCCTCCTGTCGCTAGGACGAGAGGCACTGCGTGGTGGCAATTCAGAGTAACCAGGCCCACGAAAGGAGTAATCATCTCTATAAGATGGAACTCTCTCGATGGGCACTCGGGAACCATACTCTGGAACAGGTCGGCTTCTAGGAGGTGGTAGGTCATCACGTCTCCCATAGTCCCTCCTGTCACTAATCCTTGGATACGTATCAACTGGCCACAAAAACAAACAAATTATTGTGATGCATAAGACAACATTCATAAAGCATACAAACAATGATGACAAGAAAACTACCAGGTGCAGGTGGCCTTCTCTGGTAGGACCTCTCTGGTGGAGGCAAACGCCTTACCCGCTCTGCCATTATCATCTCAGGGTGTCTATCCCTATGTCCAAGAGGCTTCTTCATACCGCGACTGCTACTAGAAACACCACGAGCACCAACTGGTCTATAGGCATAACTTGAAAACCTAGTAGGTGGAGGCCGGTGATATGATGCACGGCCACTTCGTGGGGCGTCCCGAATAGGTCTAAAAGTTCCATGAATACTACGTTTCACTCTTCCTCTTTGATGTGGCCTAGACAATCTAGCCCTAACTTTGACCTTGCTATGACCTTCCCCTAGCTCCGTATTGTTAATACCATCAGCACATGCAACAGCATTATCATGAGTGTCAAAAGTAACAAATCCAAAATCTTTCCTTTTGGCAGCTGGCATATTACGAGCAAGCTCAACTTTCTCGATTACACCATATTTCTTGAGGCAATCCCTTACCCGATCCTCATCCCACATAGCAGGTAGGCCATCAATGAAAACAGTTTTAACCTGGCAGTTCAATAGAGAAAAATAAACAAAATACAGCTTAGTTTCAGGATTATGGAGTTCAAAGATGACTACCGCTGCATAAGAAATTTAGGTTACAAAAAAGTACTGCACTCAAAGAAAGGCTGAAATCTCAATTGCCTGTATTTGAAGTTGGTAAAAATAACAGATAACAGTTACAGATACAGATAACAGTAGATGTGCAACACTATCAAATCATACCTGGGCCATAATTTCATCATCTGGATCAATGAAAGAATCTGCAAAGGCAATCTTAGCGGTCCTATCAACACCAAACACTACATCTCTCTTCTGCAAGATCTTGTAAGCATCCATTGCTTCAGTACGTGATGAGAACTCCAGGAAGGCAAAACCACGATTCATTCCCGCATTATTGGTATCCTCAACAAGGGTCACATCTTCTACGTTCTCAACTCCATAGTTTTTAAGTTTTTCCTTAAACTGTATTAAAGGAACAAAATGTCAATTTGACCAGAATGCAAAAAACAAAACATTGGAAAAGACCAAAAAAAACTTGGTAGAGAATGTTACATGTTCCTTTGTCCAAGATTTGCAAATATTACCCACAAACAGTGTATCACTGTCTTGACTTGGAGCAACTCCACATTGCTTACCACGTACCTATAAAATGAACTAATTCCATAAGGATTAAGATCAATATATAAGTTAAAAGATGAAAGAAAAAAACACAAACCACAGGAGTCTTGAGGTCTGACACAGCACGCTTGGCCTGCTCTACAGTTGCAAAACGCAAAAATGCAAATCCTTTGTTTTTCTTTGTCACTGGATTCATCATTAACCGAATCTCAGTGACCTCACCCACTTGAGAAAAAACTCTCTTGAGGTCATCTTCATTAGCATCTTTATCTAGGCCACCAACAAATACTTCAAACTCCTTTCTTTTTCTATGTTCTTCAACTACTTTGTGTTGTTCTTCTTCCTCAGCATTAAGCATATGCTCTCCCTCAACAGTTTCGTCTTCCTCACCTTCTAAGTGATCTCTATCATCCATGATTTCTTCATCAACCATATCAATTTCCTCCTCTTCTATTACATCACCTTCTTCTCCATCAACATAATCTTCTTGAACTTCATTCTCAACATACTTCTCATCATAATCTACAGCAGTATCTTCTTCATGTTCATACTCCACCTCATTGTCCTCTAACTCTAACCTTTCACCATTTTCTTCTTCCAAGTAAACCTCCTTGACAACCTCTTCATCTGGAAGAGAGAAAACAAAGCCTCATCAGATTGATCAACATGGTAGAATATTTGCACGTTTAGGTAAGATCCACACAAATTTATATAGGTTCTCCAAATGTCAAGGACCAGATAGTAAATAGAAGTAAGCACATCTTAATAAACAGAAATCACTGACAGTATTCCAAGCATTTGCTCACCCTATTTCATAGAAAGAACCTAAATCAGGCACCAAGCGAAAGTTTGCAAAAGGATCATATGTCAAAATTTTATTTGATTTTTTTTTGGGTAGCAGTAAGCCCCTTTTATATAAATTTTCTCCAGTGAAACTGCTAGTAGCCAGCGACACTGAATCATGTATTAGTGGATATATCAATATACAAGAAAATGACAGCGAAATTATTAAAAAGATAAATAATGAATACATATTAGAAATTTAGTGCAACTGCGCGACTTGGGGAAAAGAAAATATTATTTCAAAATGTAAGAGAAAAAAATCAAAATCAAATCAGCTAATTCAAGGTGCATGAAAAAAAACATGTAGCAAGAAGGATCAACTGGATTATCAACAAATTCAATATGAATTTCGAGATTATACCTGCCAATATAGAAATTAAGAATGAAATTGATTAATGAATAATCAAATAACCAAAAGAATGAGAGAAAAAAAAACAACGCCTTGAATTGATCAGGATAAAGTAGCACAACACTCATAGATATATAACGATGTTTAAGAACAAGAGGTCCAATTTTACATAAGTTCTAGAAGCAAAAAAAAAAAGGGGGGGGGGGGGGGGGGGGGGGGGGGGGGTGGAGAAGATGTCGGAACAGACGGGATTTCTTACATTCAACATCGACGGAGTCACGGCCAATATCACTGGAATTAAGATCGAACATCTTATCCCTGACGACGACAGCCTCAACGTTGGTCTCTTCCTTCACCTCCTCGACGGGAGGCGGTATCTCTTCCACCTCTGTAGGATCCTCTACAACCACCGGCTCGGTCTGAGCTTTGGGCGTCGCCCTTGGAGTCCTAGCCGCCGTCTTTCTCGGCCCTGCCGTCTTCTTAGCTGACCGAGGAGGCATCTGGATCAGAATTAAAAGGATCAAAAATTGGAAAAACCAAATCGAAAAATGGTTATCTATTACCAAACATCGACACCGCAATCGACATTCCATACCTTAACTGCGAGATCTAAACCCTCAAAACACTTCTCGGAGCGAAGCGCCGGCAATCCGTCACGAACCCTAATTGACGCTCGCGGTGCCTCGCGCTCCGAGATCTTAAACTGGTACCTGAGGGGCTAGGGCGACCAAAATCCTCCTGATCCCAATTTACTAAACTACCCTCCTCTGGCGGTTTCAGACGATAACGCATTGAGACCATGATAAGCCCGCGAACCCGATGGGCGTTTAAGTCATTTCTTATGGTGCTTACGTATGATTGGTTTGGGTTGGGCTTTGGATCTTGATCCAACGACTCCTGATCCGCTGCGTCCGCCTTTGAAATCCACGTGGCTAGTAAACGCTGATAAAGATTGGTGGTCCCCGAAATTTGCGCGTAGGATTTGGGTAAATTGCAACAAGTTGTTTTACATTGAAATAATTTCATTATACCCCTCAACTTATCTAATTTGCAAAGTAAGACAAAGTTGTGCTATTATCAAGATGACTTGTCAAAATCGGGAGATTAATTTTCATGGAATATAGAATTAAATAAAAATATAATTATTTAAGAAAAAAATTAATCCAACTACTAAAGATATGAATGATTTATTTAAAAAATAAGATAAAAATATATTTTTAATTATTATTATTAAAATCATTCCAGGGGCATCATCACTTTTTAATTTTTCATAAAAGAATGTCTCATCTTATTTACTGTTTGTGAAATTATATAACTACCCTATACTGACAATTTTAATTTTTTGACATATCAATTTCATATGTAAATTCTTAATGGAAATGTAATGGGACGCGAATTTTGAAATGTTGGACTTTTGAATTATTCGTCAAGAGCATTTTTCGATTTATCTTGGCAAGGGTGGGAATCTTCTATGGAGTCGAGCTGGTCGTTCGAGGTTGAAAAAAAATCATTAATTATTTTTTTTTCGAGTTATGGTGCAGCGGAAGGGCGACTAGTTATTATCTCATGAATCTATGGTTCGATCCCCAATTACGGTGTATTTTAGAGATGTAAGCTCTGAGACGTTGAACTTCTAAATTATTCATCATGAGTAATTTTTGATTTACTTTGATGATCGATGAGACACTTCTACATCATCTGAGGTCGAAAAAATTTGATTAATCAACTTTTTTTAAATAAACTCATAATATTCATATTATAACCGATAGTTATAATACATATTTACCATGTTTACATTCAAAATTTAAATTTAAAATCAATCTATTAAAAAATCAAAATTAATCGAATAGTGCATTTGAGAGTTATCGTGTATTTTTACCAAAAGAATAAATGAAATGCGACGTTTTTATTAAAAAAAACTAAAAATTGAGTGATCTTTTAATGATTCTAATAAAAAAAAATCCTTTTTTCTCAAAAATAATATAAATAAGATCAAAATATTTATAATTTGATAATTATATCTTTGATCGAGAGTAGTCGATCATAAAAATTATAATAATAGTAAAAAAAAGTTATTTTTAGTTATAATCGACTAGAACATTAGTTCGTCAACTATAATATTAATTTAACATAATTATTTGGAAGATTGGCTAAAAAAATATTGAATATTGACTACTTGCTCTAAAATATGAATCATTGCATCATATGAATAAAATTTTAGTTAATAAATCAGTTACGTTTTAGACTAAAAAATGATTGATTATATATTTTATATAGTGTTAACTTTATATATAAAGAAGATTCCTAATTAAGTAAAACAAGTTGATGTTTTAAAAGAATTATATATGAACATTAGATTTAACAAATTTATGTACATATTTTAATTTTATATAACAAATTAAATGAAACACATTATCAAAACTTTTATTTTCATCACGATAGTAAATAAAAAGTTTATTGTGATTGCTCTATGTTTGGGGAAAAAAACTGATTAATGAGATTGTATAATATCAAATCTCAAATGATTAATCCGGTTTTATGTAAGTTTTTTTATCGACTATCAGGAGTAAATTGGGAAGTACTCGCGACGGATAGTCCAGAAATCCAACGTTCTATGATTTACATCTCATTTGAAGGAAAAATTCTTATAAAATATGTCATAACTAAAGATTGAATCACGAATACTTGAAATTACAATTAGTCGTCATTCTATTGTACCATAGCACTGGAAGCAATTGCTTTATGTTTGAAAGATAAATGTTTTGGAATTTTTATGGAATTAGACTAATTATTTTCAAAATTAATGGGCGTAATCTAGATACATGATATCAATTATAAAAAAAATTGATGTTAAAATGATTATACTAAGAGGAGGTGACAATTTGTTATATTTCCTATCTTTTAATTCACTAATTAATGCAACTTTTATGGGGTCAAATTAATCCATTTAAAAACTCCATTTGTGTGGCATTAAAATACCTTCCACATTTCAGATCTAGTAAATCAGAAACTATTAATGAGTAATGACCTCTCTTTTCCGCCAATAACAAATGCCTGTTTTTTTATTGATTATAAAATTATATCGAAGGAATTTGGCAACATTGTGAATACTATTTTTTTAAGAAAAAATAATTAATGAAAAAATTATCAAAAATGTCCCCTCATTGAAAAAATATCAAAATAATACTCCAAATTAATGAAAGTGCTTATATTGAGCTATGACCTATAACCGTTTCAACACAATTTATTTGTATCGATCATAATTGAATTGTGTATATTATAACAATCAAATAATTATAATTGATACATCATAATTTATTTATATTGATCGGAGTTAAAATATCAGTTATGAGTTTCGCAAATAAGAGTAGTTATAAAATAAAAATGTATTGATGATAGATTTTGAGAAAGAAGTTTTGATCAAAATTATAATAATATTGATTAAAATTGTATCACTACTTTAGAGTTCAGAGCAACTTTAATTGACTTCACTAATTTTTAGATAATTTTCAAAGATGGATTTTTTTATAATACCAGTAATTAAGGGTTGTTTTTGAATTTTCTACCTTATTTAATTAATTATCACGATAGTCTCTGTTGGATTAGGTAGCAAACGAATCTGGGATAACCGGTCCGGCTCAACGAAAGTTTTCCATCTGTCATCAAAATAAATTGGGAAGCGCTCACGGTGGACTGTCTAGAAGCTTAACATTTTAAGATTCAGGCTCCATTTGGAGGAAATTTTTTTATAAAATATATCGTAGTTAGGGATCGAATCGTAGATGTTTGGGATAACGACTACTCGTCTTATCGCTGCACCGTAGCCCCGGAAGTTCGCAGTGGTCGTGTGTGTATATATTGAAGGGGGTTTCATGCATAGTCCCGTCGAAGAATGAAGACAAGCTCTGCTCTGTCTCTGCTCCGGCTCATTTCCGCCGCCGTCCTCCTCCACGGCGCCGCGCCGGCGATCGCCTCGCTGGAAGAGACATGCCAGCAGCTGGCGAAAGAAAACCAGAACGTGGACTACAACTTCTGCCTGACGTCCCTGCAGGCCGCCGTCGGCGCTCCGTCTGCCAGCCCCAAGGAGCTGGCCGTCATCGCCGCCAAGTTGACTCAGGCGAACGCCACGGCCGCGCTCGCGAAGATCGAGCGGCTGCTGAAGGGGTCGACGTTGGACCCGACGGCGAGGGTTTCGATCAACTACTGTTCGGGGTTATACACCGAGACGGAGGCAGCTCTGTCGAACGTGATCGAGGGTCTGGCTGCCGGGAAAGAAAAGAGCTTCGTGGTGGAGCAGATCGAGACGGCGGCGAGCAAACCACAAAGCTGCGACGACCTACTCTACGAGGGTGGAAATGATTATCTGATGAAACCGGAGGATGATGATTGTTCTAACCTCGCCGCCATTGCTCACGATCTTATTGTTAAGTTTTACTAGTTAAGTTAGTTGATTTGTAAGAGATGATATCTTGATGTATTGAATAAAAAGCGAATTATTATTTAACGAGGTTTTTTCAGTCTCAGACGATCGGTTCGATCCCATAAAAATTTTTCATCAGCCGTTAAGGTAAATCGGGAAGCGTTCGAGGTGGACGGTCTAGAAGCCCAGCATCCCAGGGTTCGTGTCCCATTTGGAGGAAAAATTCCTACTGAAAATCAAATCGCGGATGTCTGAGATAGCGATCAGTCGCCCTACTGCTGCACTATAGTCGCGGAGACGTAGCTGCGGATGTATTGAATAAAAAGCGAATTATGGATTAAGATGAAATGGTTTAATTTTTTAATTTCTAAGTAAATTCAAGTTGTTTTTTTGATTGGTCCATTTGATTGGACATGAAATAATGGTTAACGATAAATTTTTAGTAATTTAGTAAATGCATTATGAATTTTAAATTTAATAAATCGAATAAAATACATTATCAAATAAACACATTACATAATATATATATATATATATATATATATATATATATATATTATATATATATATATATATATATATATATATATATATTTTAAATATATCCGGGACTTTGATATGATGTGCACACATTCTTCTAGTATTAATATTTTGCGATGTTTATCATCTATATTTATACATATAATAAAACCTTACATAATTGGTGATTATCTAGTATTATTTTTTAAAATATTATATATATATATATATATATATATATATTAAACATTCAATAGTTAGGCTAAATAAAAAAATTAAAATTAATATTAAATGCTCAAGATACTTATCTAGTATTATTTTTAATATCATTATCCGCAGTAGATCCTCCGCAGCATTACGATGCGAACTATTGTCCCTAGGCACATGGAGGTCTACAACCAACAAGAGAAGTTTTATCATCAACTATATAATATGAACTGAATTTTCAGCACGAGTAGACACAAAACCGTACAAAACAGCAAGAGAAGTAGCAAATTGCACAATTGCAGTGAAAATCGCAGTAAAAATTGGAGTAACAATCGGATGGGTTCAGGGAAAACGAAAACTACGGGGCTAGCGAGATTTGTACCTGTGAAGGCAGCTCGGCGCAGGCGGCAACGAAAATCGCAGGGGCAGGAGCAGGCTTCGGACGCGAAAGAGCGAGGGAGGTGGGGGATGGCCGGACCACGACAACGCAGCGAGTTTAGGGTTCACGAGAGGGGGGCGACGCAGTGAGTTTAGGGGATGGCCGGTGCGAGAGAGGGAGGAGACGTAGCAGGTCCGCAGTGCCAAGGGATGGGAAGGCGTCGGCACGAGCTCAGTGGCACGCTGCGGGACGCGAGGGCAAGGCGAGGGCGAGGGTTCACTCCGGGAAAGAGAACTACGAGAAAGAGGGAAAGGGTACGCTGCGAGAAAGAGGGTTGGCAACCGAGCGGGCGCGAGGAATGGTTGTCGCGAAAATTTCTTGCGCTGTGATTTTTTGTTTTGCCCTAGATCCTCTCTGGCGGACAAATCTCGCGTCCACGCTGGCTTCCACGCAGGACATCCGCGGCAAGTCCGCAGCAACGGTCATATATATATATATATATATATATACCCACATATAATATATATATATATATATATATATATACCCACATATAATATATATATATATATATATATATACCCACATATAGAGCAGTTTTATCCTGCTCGATATTAGTGCACAGAGCTATCAATTTTAGTTGGGCTCGTTGGGTTGACCCGTCCCGCTAAACAATTTAAGTGGGTTGGATTATAATTTTAGCAACCCAAACCCACTGTGGACCAACCGACCTAGGCCCACGATGTTAAATTCGGCGACACAAAACCTGGATCAGAAAATTTTTCGGTGATTTACCGGAGATGTTTAGGGTTTTTGAAACCTAATAGGGGTTTGAATGAAAGAAAAATTTTATACTTGAGGGATTGGATCGGAATGTGGATATTGGAAGGGTTAAATTGCTAGAAACATTAGAATGAAGGTTAAGGGCGTGATTTTCGAAATTTTAGGGGTTGTTTCGCAAAAAGAGTTCACTTAAAAACCCCTTTTCCCTTAGCCCGCAGCCAACCCCGAATCGCTTATCCCCTTGGTTGATTGTCGCGTGCCCTAACCCACGCCAACGCGCCGACTCCCTTCCTCCCCCTTCTCTTCGTCCGACCGAGGGCACATCTCACCTATGGGTTCCAGCCTCGCGTGAGCAAGCCGGTGGCGTTGCCTTCTTCCACGCGAGCCGACCTTGGGTTCCTTCCTCGGAGAGCTCTTCATGTTGGTGACCGGTGCCTATTGACGGGAGGTACTCCGATGATGCCCTCCCTAGCTTCCGTCAGCTGTGATAAGAAGGTTCGTCGATGCCCTGTTTAGAGCAGAGCGGCGCTTTCCCATTCTAATCTCCCACCTTCTTTACGCGCGTGTGAGGGCTGCTCTTGGCAGATTCCATTCC
>JAGFNQ010003075.1:0-100645 GCA_024364735.1 Boesenbergia rotunda | reverse complement strand
GTCGACCTACTCCGGACGTCGGTAAAAAGAAGAACTTAATTTTTTAATATATATTTTATTGCATTTAATTACTTGAAAGTGTGGGGTTGTCACACTTTCAATTCTTTTGTACTTGCCTACTCTATCGGGGTTTACCGGTAGAGAGTATTAGTGGATTGCCCAACGGAAAGGTCCGAGGGACCTGGGCCTTCGAGTAGGAATCGCCGAAGGCTCCGAACGAAGTAAAACTCGTTCGTGTTTGTGTGTTCGTTTTTCGTTTCTTTCGTTTCCGCTGTGCACGCTTTTTAAAGCGCTCTAATTTTTTTTAAAACGCACGTGATTCACCCCCCCTCTCACGTGCATCGATCCTACAGAAGGGACATGAAGTGTAGAGGATAGGATAAAGTGATCTGCCAGTTGTATGGAACCTTTACCAGCGACAGTGGCTTTGGTGCCATCAGCAATAGTCACTTTATCCTGCCCAGAAGACAAAGAGTAGGAAATAAAGGAATTAGCAAGATTTGTCATATGATATGTAGCTCCGGAGTCAATAACCCAGGGGCTATAAGATCTTGACCCAGCCATACTTAACTCCGGGCCACAAATACCTGTGTGCGCTTGAGACAAATTGGTGGAGTCAGAGGATGAAGTCTGAAGCTGTGATAAGATGCGCTGAAGATTGACAATATCAGTAGATGATAACTTAATATTCGAAGGTACCGAGGAATCAATAGTCTCCCCATCTACTAATTTTTGGGCAGCAATGTTTCCACGACTAGGAGTCTTCTTGTCACTGTTTTTGAATTTTTCTGGTTTTTTTTCTGGATATTTCTCCCAACAGAAATCTGAATCATGATTAGTTCTCTTGCAGTGCCGGCAAAATTTTCCACCTCTTCCTTTTGTTCCCCCAGACTTGAGCTTGTTAGAAGAACCGATAAAAGCAGATGTCTCCCCAATTGGAGTGCTTGCTGCAGAGTTATTATCTTTGCTATTCATGGTCCTTCTCCTGCCTTCCTCACTCAGAATTTTGTAGTAGATTTGTTCTAGGGAGGGAGTAGGATCAAGACTAAGAATTTGCCCTTTTAAACTTTCAAACTCTTCATGAAGCCCATCAAGAAACTTAATGATTCTATCCTTCTCCAGAAGTTTCAAATATCACTGATAATCATCAGTAAAAATCCAATTGTCCATCCTGTAGTAGTCAAACTCATCCCATAGCCCCTTTAGAGCAGCAAAATAATTTGTGACAGACATAGACCCTTGCTCAAGTTTAAAAATTTGACTACTTATCTAATAAGTACGTAGCATATCATGTTTGCGTCCATACATCTGCTCCAGTATCCTCCACATATCGACAGCTGTTCTATTATGAAGAATGACCTGTTTGATGCCAGAGCTAACAAAATTAAGTATCCAGGTCATTACCAGAATATTGTCACGCCTCCAAGTACGAAAGCTAGGGTCCTTTTCATCTAGTTTCACTCTAGTACCATGAAGAATATCAAGTCTATCATGGCCTTCTACATAAAGTTCAACAGCAACTGCCCACGATGCATAATTTGTCTCGGTCAATTTTTCCGAGGTTATTTGAAGACCAGTTCCTCCCGATCCCGTCATTGTGAAAATTGGTTTTACTTGTCCAGAAGACGCCAAAGGATCTATAGACATCATAGAACTTTCTTCGGACGTGTCTACCATACCAATTCACAAGAAGGAAGAGACTTTATCTGTTTTGACCAGTAATGGGAAATAAATAAATAAATAAATAAAGGGTGCTGGAAAAACGAGGAGGCTGTTTTGGAAAATGGAGTTTGCTCTGGAATTAAAAAGGCCCGCCGCCGTGAGAAAAAAAAAGGCTGCTCTGGAATTAAAACAAGGCTACTCTGCAATTAAAAAACCTGCCGCCGCGAGAAGAAGACTTCGCGAGGAAGCAGACGCCGCGAGAAGAAGATGCCTGGGCTCGCGCGTCGCGAGGGAGAAGCAGCGCGAGAAGAAGGCTGCTCTGGAATTAAAAGGCCTGCCGCCGCGAGAAGAAGCCTTCGCGAGAAGAAGACCTCTGGGCTCGGGCGTCGCGAGGGAAGATCGCGCGAGAAGCAGCCTTCGCAGAAGACGCCTTCGCGATGGAGAAGCAGCGCGAGGAAGAAGACGCCGCAAGAAGAACCCCACCTGGACTCGCGAAGCCTGCTTGCCGAGAGGGAGAGAGCGTCGGGAAGACAAAGACAAGCCGAGAGGGAGAGAGCGTCGAGCAGACAAAGACAAGAGAGAGGAAGGGGCGGCGCCGTATAGGATAAAGTTTAGGGTTTTAAAAAACCTTGCTCTGATACCATGTTGGAACAAGAAAACTCTTCAAAACTTCATTTTTAAATCATGACCATTACACAACTTATATAGCTTGTGGCCTGTAAAACCCTAATGGCACAAGATAGACTGAAAAGACCTAACTACCCCTCACATCCTCACAACACCTATATTTTTATTTCCAGGATGATTGGTCGCCAGAGGAACCCCAGTTGTCAGTCCCAGGTCCCTACGACTCCAGTGATCGGTGCGGCCGCGTAGTTATGTTTTCTTTACATCGTATTATTTGTATTGGATTTGCTTTATGTCGTGGAACTTGTATCACGTTTTATTTGTCTTGGTATTGTATTTTTGAGTCTTCTGATGGACTATGTGTTTGTTGTTTGGTTGTAAGTCGGACCGGTCCGCAGTCAGGTATGTTTTATTTTGTGTTATGGTTATGTCTTATCTTGATTTTGAGGCCTGAGGCCAAATTATTATCTGTGTGTGTTGTTTGGATATTGTATATATGTGTAGATTGTCCGCCGGACAGGGGAGATGCTGTCCGATTTTATATTGGAACAGCGGCTCCTGGGTCTCGGGGCGTGACACACGACCCGCACGGGTTGGCCCACGATAGACTTGGGTTAGCCCGCGAGTTGAGAACTACATGTTAGTCAAATTTTATGTCAATTTATTATCTTTCTCTGTTATAATTTTAAAATAAAAATAACACTTTTCATAAAACGTATTCATTTATATTTAAAATATATATTTCTTGATATATTAGATTGATGAAACCTTTTCGAAATAAAATATTGAATATATATATATATATATATTAATTTTTTAAAATTATTTTTAAAATTTTTAATGGGCTTGCGGGTTAGCCCACCTAACCCGTGATCCGCTTTGGATTGGGTTGGGAATTTCCCAACTCGCCAAGATGACGGGTCGACCCACCCTGCCTCGTCAAATGACCGGCCCGCTATAGGCCGACCCGCCTTGCCATGGATTGACCCGTATGATAGCTCTATCCACGCATGTACGATTTCACTGGGTATCTCTCTACATGAAGACGTCTCAATGAAGTCATGCTACCCAGCTACCCATGAAGAGAGACGCGACTTATATATATATATATATATTGTTAAATCCGACACTTTTGTGCAGGTTCCGAAAATTTCCGGAGGGTTACCAGGTAGGTTCCAGGGTTTCCGAGTCCTTGGACACAAATTTCGGGACCTAAATGTAATAAAACAAACAGTTATAAGGATTAATATGTAATTAAGTTTAGAATCAGGTGCAACCTTGCGATTTGACAAAAGTGTTGGACTAAAGTGTAAAATGATCTCTCTCTTAAATACCTTAACCTAATCCCACGCTCGCCCGAATTCCCTCACTTCACGTGAACGCAGCCGACGACCTCCCTCTCTGAGATCCGCCGCTCCTTCATCGATGTCGCCTCTTCCACCCGGCCACCAAAGCTGACGAACCCGAACCGCAACCTCAGATATAACCGGCGTCAAAGTTTCCATCCCTTAATCCTCAAGCCCTCTCGTGAACGGGAGTTAGGGTTTCCGCTTCGAGCAATTTGGGGCAGACGTTCTGAGCATTGGAGGAGGCGTCGCCGGTACCACAGGCAACCCGATTGGAGGTGGGTCAATCGGAAGGAGGCAGAGAAGTCTCGAGCTCTACAACATCACTGGAGTTTGATTCTAGGGCTTGCTCTCGATCTTGGCCTTGCGTGGAGTTCTCTGGTGATGCCAGATCAAATCGGCTGGAGTGATTCCGGTGGAGACCTGCCGAGCTCAGGTAAGCGTCGCTGAATTGATGTTGGAGATTGTTTTTTTGTTGTAGGCTTGTGTTGTGAGTATTTCTTCCCACCGTGAGCTTGTGTAGTCTGATAGGGATAGTAGGAAATCTGTGGATGTGTGGAGCTCTGCACCTTTAATTGGTTTGCCATTGGAAATTCTTGGATGTGTGTTTTCTTGGATTAGATCAATGTAGTGTTGTTTCGGTTTCTCCTTCTGTGATGTATCAGATTTAGTGTTTAGAGGAGTAGATGTGTTCTGTTTTTAGGCTTCTTGTTACTGCCGTGAGCTTTGGTTGGTGACCTGGTTGATTTGGTATCCTACCGTTACCTCTAATGTTCTGTTAGAGGTTGTTGGTATTTCTTGGATAAGTGTTGAAGTGCTATGTGAATAGGGTTTAACTAGGTTTGAATCTTGATATTGCCGTGAGTTCTTGAAAACTGCCGTGAGTGGTGAAGCTGTAGATTTCCTCCACATTGTATCCATCTTGAATCCCACATGTTGCGAGCATGGTCTGTTCTTTGTGTCCTGATCTACATGGAGATCGATTGGAGTGGCTAGGGTGATTAATTTGATACAAAGTGATATGGATTATTTGATAGACTGATCATAGATGATTCGTATGGTGAATTGGTGGCTTTGATATGTGTTGTGGGTTTATATGATGATCTATGATAGGTTCCAAGAATGGTTCTTGGAGAGGTTAGGTTTGGGTTTAGCTTTGTAGAATTAAACCTAATTAAGATAGTTGAGATAATCCTAATACGACTGAGTACTTAGTTTGGTTAGTATCAGTTGGTATGATAGCTAAACTATATCCTTTGATACATGACACTGATTTGTTGCTGATTTTTGGACGGGAGGTTCTCTGTTGCTACGGACCGCTACTTTGAGGCGGGTACTCCTGACTAATCTTTTTAGATACTGTCTTACTATTATGCATAGTTTGTTATAGATAGCAGTAGGTTTCTACGCTATACCTGCCTTTGTATATCATGATCCGATATCTGTTGCTTACTCTTCTTAGATGATTCCTGTCTAGTTCCATACAGTCTCGTTATCTATCTTGCGTGCTTATGTGCACAATACAGTAATAGGTCACTTTGTATCTGTAGTTAGATTGATTCCTAGATATACCTTGCATGGATACCTAGGGTAGAATGGTTAGATCTAGATACATGTGTTAGACCTATACCTTTCTTACCAGCCTATGGTTGAGGATCTGATTAGTGGGGAGGGTGTCGTTAGCATACTTTACCCTCTAGGTTGTACACTGAGCTGTAGGCTCTGTATGATTGCATACTGGCGATCATCGGCTCCCCTAGGGTTTGAGCCTGTCGCGCAGTCAGGTTTCCCGTATTGATTGAGCTATTAGCACGATGCTATTATCATGATGGAGACCATCGGCTCCCCTGAGGTCTGAGCCCGTCTCTAGTCATGCCTGCATTATATTTGCATAGCAATGAGTGCTGGGCTACATACTTGCATCGTCACGAGTGCTAGGCGTCATACTTGCATTGCCACGAGTGCTGGGCATCATATTTGCATAGCCACGAGTGCTGGGCTACATACTTGCATCGCCACGAGTGCTAGGCGTCATACTTGCATTGCCACGAGTGCTGGGCATCATATTTGCATAGCCACGAGTGCTGGGTTACATACTTGCATCGCCACGAGTGCTAGGCGTCATACTTGCATTGTCACGAGTGCTGGGCATCATATTTGCATAGCCACGAGTGCTGGGCTACATACTTACATCGCCACGAGTGCTAGGCGTCATACTTGCATTGCCACGAGTGCTGGGCATCTTACTTGCATAGCCACGAGTGCTGGGCTACATACTTGCATCGCCACGAGTGTTGGGAGTCATATCTGTTGGGACCGGGTGCATGTTGACATGGATGCGGGTTCATAATTTTAAAAATTAATTACGTGCAGCGGAAGGTTTAGCATAAATAATTTCTCAAATTATTTAACCACACATCTAAGCATGCAATTTTATCTTGTGTAGACATCATCATATATTTAAATTTTTGCAGAAACGTAAACTAATTACGTATTACCTCGCGTAACTCGAAGGAAGGGACGAGATCCAACCGTAAGCGTCCCTTGGAAGCTCCGCCTCTATCGCGTCCACGCCGAGTATCTTCGAGATGACTTCGCAAAGCCACGAGTTTCGTGTTCTCAAGAACTACCAGATTCTCCGAGAACGCGATGAGAAAAACCAAGAGAGAAGTTGGAAGACTAACCACAAAAGGATGGCCGGCTGGTGCTCCTTCTTGGAGCTGGTTGGCGCACGACAAGAAGGGGAGAAGAGAAGGAGAGAAAGAGAGGGAGAGAGCCTATGCCTTCATCACTTCGATTATCTCCCAAGCCTTACCTTGGGTCCTTTATATAGTGGCCTCTCAACCATCAAGCCTCTCAAATATGGAATAACTTATTCCATCATGCCAAGTTTGATTTTATATCATGGTTAAAATCATATTTTAATTCATGATAAAAATCAATTAAGTCTCTTCTCTCCTATGGAATAAATTTCCTTATCATGGTAAATCAATCCATGATTGATTTTATAAAATAAACCAATCCATGGTTCATTTTAATTTCCATGAAAAATAAACTAAACCTTGGTTTATTATATAAAAATTTATATCATCCATAATTTTATAAAACAAACCACACTTGGTTTATTTTATAAATTGAACCAAAAACTTGGTTCTTTCCCTTTGTTGTGGCCAACCAAGCAAAGAGGATGGAGGCCCTCTTTGGCCGGCCCATCCAAACCATGCCCCAATGAATTAAACTTATTTAATTCATCTATTAAGTCTTCAAAAGACTTAGCCATTTTACGCTTCCGATGCGTTTCTGAAAAATTCATATTCGACTTATCGTTTGGTTCAACCAAACCTAATCTCTCTTGATTGGAAAATCCAATTTTCAACTCGTTTTAAATCCCTCAGATTACTCGTAGTGCGTGTGACTAAATAGGCTTTCGATTATGTTGGCCATCTATAGTTAATCAATTATAGAACGATCATGAGTGGCACCTAGTAGTACATCATAATCCCCAATTAATCGAAAGATCAACGGTTGACCTCAGAAACAATTCTGAAACCCTTCAGCAGCTATAATGAATCGTGCCCCATTCCCTTCACATCTTATACCCACTTGGTTCAGGACATGGTCTATGTGTGTCAGTCCCCATTAGGCTGACTACGTCACACCTAGCCCAAGTAACGTTTTCTCGTCCTACGGATTCTAATTACTCTCATGTATTTAAGAGATTCATACTTTGAACATGTCATGCTCTGGCCAGAGGCTTCGAGTAACAATCCGACGATAGGCCTCGGGTATACATCTCCTTGCAAGGAGTGGTGAATCCTTTGTAGGCTGTTCAAACATCTTCGGGCACTTCGGCTTATACCCAATGATCCTGGGTCCACACCTTCTTGGAGATGTTTGCTTAAGATGTCAAAGTATAAGTCTCCATGACCAAGATGACTTGAACACCGCAAGTCAAAGGAACATCGCACTTAAGCTGCAGTAAGAACTTCACTGACATATCTATATGTAGACTACCATATAAAGTTTTACAGCCAGTCACTCCAATGAACTAGTTCCCTTAACTAGCATTCATGTTTATCTCCGGACATCTCAATGTCACCAGCCAGTGAGAATCAGCTAATTAGAGAATAACCCATGCTAGTCTCAACAGAATTGATAGTGTCCGTATTTATCAATTCATCGACTAGGGACAATTTCAATACTTCACAATTGCATATGTAGAGATAATTACTAGTTGTGAATTCATCACAAATTCTCTCATGCTGTGAATTGTATTGTGGACATTCAGTAAATGAGTTTAAGATCTCAATCAAATACACAAACATATATACTCAAATAGTGAATATTCATTTATTAAAATAAATGATTACAATCATAAGACGATTGCCTTAGGACACTTTTCTCATATCACTAACAATATCTGCATAGCCACGAGTGTTGGGCTTCATACGTTGTACGCCACAAGTGGTTGGCTTCTCTATGCAACCCTGAGTGGTTGGCTTGTCTGTTTCTGTTCACTCGACCGCCGGTTTGGTGGTGGCTGAGGTGCGTACATAACAGATCTTTGCATCGAGTTTATAAGATGCATTGCACCTTTGGTGGTGCTTATTGTGTTTGAGTGCTGTATATGCTTGATATACACTTACAGGTGACATATACATTTGGATTATGTATTATTCTTGAGGTTATATAGGGGATTGATTACACCTATCTGCAGGATAGACGGACTCTGGTATGTACTCCCCCTTAGTCTTCAGTTATGTTTTATCCCCTATACACGAGACTGTATTAGCGTGATTCTTATTGTTATTTATAGTTTGCTGTGCATATCTATTTTGGTATCCGCTGAGTTTATTTGGACTCACCACCGTTGCCTATATTTTTGTTTTCAGGATGATTGGCCGCCGGAGGAGCCCCAGTTGCCAGTCCCAGGTCCCAACGACTCCAGTGATGGGTGCTTCCTCGTAGTTCTCTTTTCGTTGCATCGTAATATTTGGTTTGTGTTGGTTTTATGTCGTGGAACTTGTATCGCGTTTCATTTGTCTTGGTATTGTATTTTTGAGTCCTCTGATGGACTATGTGTTTGTTGTTTTTATTGTAAGTCAGACCGGTCCGCAGTCAGGTATGTTTTATTTGGTGTTATGGTTATGTTATGTCTTGATTTTGAGGCCTGAGGCCAAATTATTATTGCGTGTGTTGTTTGTACGTGTAAATTGTCCGCCGGACAGGGGAGGTGCTGGCCGATTTTATATTGGACCAGCGGCTCTTGGGTCTCGGGGTGTGACACACACACACACACACACACACACACACACACACATATTAGAAACGCGACGCTGCGGACCTGCACTTGTGGCAAGTTTGCGTAACTCATTTTTGCTTTTTTTAAAATGAAGCCAACGCTAAAGACCTCGTGGTCGCGCTTCTCAAACCCTAGGCGACAAGAATCTCACCCGACCCTCTCCCTCACGATGACGATTCAACCCCCCAACCCTCTCCCTTGCGGCCACGATCTCTAGCCACCGCCGTCCCGAGCCTTCGCGCCGACTTCTCTCATAGCCGAGACACTGTAGATGCTGCGTCGCCTACAAGACTGAGCCCTGCTGCCCTCGATCTTGACAAGATATCAAAGGAGCTTCCCCTCCTCGCAACGAGGCGACATTGACCCCCCTCGCTTTCCTCTCCCTCGAGCTGCCCTTCAATCACCGTGGGTCTACAGGGGAATATCTGTTCCCTCCCTCTCTCGCTGTAACAAAGCCCCTTTGTTGGTAAAGTCTCATGTGTTTTTGAAGTTGTTTGTGTTGTTTCAATAACACAGAAGTTGTTTATGTTGTTTTTATTGTTATGGTAAAAACTCATTTTTTTTGAAGTTGTTTAGATGGTATGATGCTTCATTTCTTATAGAATATCTAATATACATAGCAGATTCGATTTAGAAACAACCATGCATGATGTTTTTACACTGAGATTATAAATTTAGTTAATATAATTATGTTCTCTATGATCCGATTATATACATGGCAAATTAAGCATCGTTCTGTTCTCGTGTTAGATAGTATGCTTCTATTTGTTGTTAAATGGTATGCTTCTATTTCTTGATGAGTTATGATTTATGGTATCTATTTTTATGATTTTGTTGTTCTTTTTTTTAGTCTATTTGTTTGGGTTTTTTTTCTAAGAAATTTACAAGGCAGTTTTTCTTTTCATAAAAGAATGTTAATTTGTTTATTTTAAGTTCTAATATTTTGTTTATATAAAATTCTAATTATTATTTTTATATAGGGAAAAACATATGTTGTGTTTGTTGGGTATAATCCCGGTATTTATGAAACATGGTAAAAGCATCAAGTCAAGTTGTTGGTTTTAAAGACTCCATATATCAATCTTACAAAAGTAGAGAAGAGGCACAATAAGCTTTTCAAGCGCACTTCATAAAATTTGCACCAACTTCTAATTCATCATGTGCAACTTCAAGATCAAATTCAAATTCAGAGCGAAAAATTTCGAAGACTGAAAAAAATAAAAAATATAAGGATACATTGAAAAAGATAGAGCAACTTGTTGATTCTTTAGAAATTAGTAATAGTGATTAAACATGTTATGTTGTTTCAACTTTTTATCCCAATTTAAGTTGAAACAATAGTGTTATATATTATGTTGTTGTTTGAGTTTCAAGTTGTTATTTGAATTCCAAGTTGTGTATTGAATTTGAAACATATACTATCTAATATGTTGTAAAAAATTTGTTATGTCTTAAATTGGGTTGTGCTATTAATGAGGTGTTTGTGATGTCCTTAATTTTGTTAATGGCATATGTTTTTTTACCTATTTTATACTTTTTTTTTTAGTTAACGAATGACTTTGTTGAATCATTTGTTATTCTCTTCATAACTGACGTACGTTGTTAAATTATGTCTTTTATTTCAAAAACATAAATGAAAATATTTCTTTGGCTATTTAGATCTTTGATTTGTCTGTGGCAATAATTGTCAAATGAAGCAAGAAGGAGATGCATGATATACTCTCATAGAGCCAAAGAAAGCATTTAGCAAATATATTCAAATCATTGATCTCTTATTTTATTTGACTGAATTTTTCATATAGAAGGGCGAATACCCTCTAACCACCTACACCAACCTTGCATAATGCTTCAGAATTAAAGTGTCTGCACAACTGTCTACACAGATGGGTGCCAGTATATTTTAGTCATGTATTTTAATTATCTCAAAACTGGACAAATTCTAGTATACCGGACCCATCAAATATTTCAAAGATAAGTACTTTCAAGTTGACTAATGTTGCAAGTGGAGACCTTGGTTTTGCATCTAACTCCAATTTGAAGTAACTTGAGTCCTGTGAAATCTTTGAAAGATGCAATGCTCAAGCAGTGGACGCATCGAGAACATGAAGCTCATAATGTAGTGGACGCAGTGGAGACCTTTTGGCACTTTTCATACTCGTAATGTATCAGAAACAACTCTTGTCACTCTGTGATTTTAGGTTCACGGGAAGAAAACACACCTAAAGCTAAATACAATCAACAAGGATAGAAATGTTTAACCTTAAACTCTACAAAAAGTGTACCTTAAAAGAAGATCCTTTCCATTTCCATAAACAAAAAATTTATGTTTATCGCATCCGACCATTCACACCTGTCTAAAGCAGAAAATGAGCTTAGAACAAACAAATGTAATTTCAAAGAGTCAAAGGGAGCAAAATTTCATTGATGATCAAGATCCAGAAAGGTTTTTGATGTCAAGACACTCGAGATTATCCTATAAAGCTTCAGTATTAATTGATAATGCATCTTTGACTAATGAGGGGACGACATTCTTGGATGAACAATTCGATTGTATCTATAAGAAAATTCAAGAGATGAGCATTAGTAAAACATGCCTTGATAGAAGTCAAAGAAAGAAATTCATGGATAAGAGTCTTGGTATTATGGATCATTTTTCAGTAAAAACAAAGGGATCTGGGAAGTGATTAAAATCATCGAAGGAGAAATCAACCTTCAATTCTACACTATGTCATGGATGTGGACATCGAGGAGTATCTCATGACAAGCGTAATTGTCCAAATTTACATCAAGGGTATGTGTCGATTAATTTTGCGTTTCTATTATAATGATACTTGCAAATTCAAATTTACTTTATTATATTTTGGACAAATGATAATATTTCAATTAACAGATCAACTGAAGATAATAATCATAACGGTGTTGACGACTCATATGAACCAAATTTGGCATCTATAGATGGTACTATCAAAGTTTTAATTTGTTAAATTATAGTGGTTCATTGATAAAATAAAGTTAATAATTATCTTTATTGTTACATGTTCTAATAACATGCGCTAGGATTCTTATAATTATCTATGGTTGGTATTCATTCATTGCTTTTATTTGTATGCTTGATTTATTACTTTTGTTAACTATTATCTTACATGTTAATAGTTTTCCTTTTCTCCTAGCATCACATGCCTTTCTTTGTCTGGTATAACTCACCCCTTGACCTTATGATGTATATTTGTTCAAGAAGCTAAATGTTTTTGAATGTTTTATTTTGACTAATAATTTAGGTTTGTTGTTTACAATTTTTTGTTGAATGGAAATTTATTCTAGCGACCAATTCTTTGGTTTTGAGTGATCATTCTATATCTCTATTATTGCATCTAATTTCACCTTTTAGGTTATCAAAGTATATATTGCTCCAACTTTTGCATCTCTTGTCCATCATTTGAGTATATATCTATTAGGCAAATGAAATACTTGGTTGATACGTATGCCTGCATGGAATACCCTCAAACTCAAATTTCGTGTAGCTGCACGATATGTAGTCTCTTAGTTTGTCATATGTGAGCACCCTTGGTTTGGAGGAAGAAGAACTTTGAAATTTCATCATATAGTAAACCACTGAGTTAACTTTTGTAAATTCCTATTGCACATTATAATCATGACTCTCGCTCATTTCACTTTGAAACTCCAACCCTTTTTTTTGTGTAGAGCTTAACCATTTAGATTTCTATTGGCCAGTTTGTCTTAATATTGGGATACTCATTCATATCAATATGATCCGCAACTAACTCATTGTGTCTTTGGTGTCTCAGTGCTCTATTAAAACGAGTGATAAAATCCATCAATGAATTTCTATTTGAGACATATTTCTTGAAAAATGCATGTGAACCTTCAGATCTTTGACTAATTGACATTCCAGCACAAAATACATGACTAAAACATACTGACACCCATCTGTATCGCAATTCATACATCAAGGATAATCAATCATTATTCTCCAAATTAGCACACTTGATAGTCTCTTCTCATGAATTTTCAAAATCATCAGGTATTGTAGAATTTGCAATAACATTCTTTATGCTTTGATAGTGGGTTCGAAAAGTCAAAGGGGGTAATTTTTCTGGAAATTTGTTCAGTATGTGTCACAAACAATACCGATGCACTGTCTGAGGGAAAACTTGTGCAATGACTTTTGTCATAGCAGGATCCTGATTAGTGATAATAACGTTTGGTGGACCTTTAGGCATGACTTCTATAAACTTCTTAAGTAACCAAACAAAAGAATCAGTTTTCTCATCATTCAGAAACCCACAACCAAAAATAATTGTTTGATAATGATGATTAACTCCTACAAATGGAGTCAACATCAAGCCATATTTATTGGTGTTATATGTAGTATCAAATACAACTATGTCACTAAATACACTGTATGCCCTCCTTGATATATGATCAACCCAAAAATACCTACTAAATTTGTTATCTGAATCAGTCTCGTAATCAAAGAAAAAAGTTGGATTCTTCTCTTACTCAACTGTAAAAAACTCGATCAGTGTTTCAGCATCAATACCCTTTTGCTCTTCTCATTGATTTTTTTTTTCAAAATTTCTAATATTTTTTTCTATACAACCTACCCCCTCAGACCCCCCATACTCTATCTCCAATAATCGCATTTGTTGACAAGTTGGTATATTAGCCTCTGAAAATTGTTTTGTCAATGTTTTCCTGGCTGCCGAAATATTACGGTGCGAGCATAGCAAATGCACCATTGATGGAGTCAACCGTGGATGATTGTGGATTTCTATGAAGCTACTGACAACCCAGTTAGGTCCAGTTTGTTTCTTGACCAATGCAATATTTGACTTGTAACCCGTTCTAATCGTGTCACGTGCTCTTTCCCTTATCACTTGATCAATTTTTGCATGTTTATTCCACAACATTAGATCTGTATGACCTTCCTTAAAGCATATAATTTGTTTCCACGTCACTTCATTTGTTATCTTTTTTTTTTTGCTCGTGTGCATCCTTGAACTAAATCCAGCTTCTCGTGCATATTAGTTATAGAATAAATATGCCTCTTCTAGTGACGAAAATTTCATTTCAATTTTAGACTTTCGATCATCTGAAACTTGAGGAATGTATTCCTGATTATCAACTCTATTTTCTTCCATTTCTGGAGCCCTCACATTATATTAGACAATAGATAAGTAGAAAAATAAAGAAAATAATTTATTTCTCATAAATTAAAAATTACAAGTAACTTGAAACTAAAACAATAGAATTACATTCATGGTACGTTTGGTTCAAGTTATCATATATAACCTCGGTTATATCATTACCAAATAATCACATAACCAAGATTATGGGGAACGAAATATAACCTGAATTTGTTTGGTTCAATTTAGGTAATCAAATAAAATCTTGTTTGTTTAGAGGTAATAGTCTATAACCTAATATAATATTTTACCGTATTACCCTTTAGAATTTGTTTAGATAATTTTATTTGTTTAGACTTAAGGGCGTCGACGTCGATCGTCGGTGTCCGCGTAGGCAATCGGTGTCCGCGTAGGCAGTCAGTTTCTAACACCAACGGCCGACTGTCGACGCCGACTGTCGACGATCGACGTAGATCGCCGACCGGCAGTTGGTGTCGTCGCTGGTCACCGGTCGCCGGTGATCGTCGCCGGTCGCCGACGATCGTCGCCGGCCGCCGGCGATCGTCGCCGGCCGCCGGCGATCGTCGCCGGCCGCCGGCGATCGTCATCGGCAGCCGGCGATCGTCGCCGACGGAGGTGGTCACCGGCGATCGTCGCTGGCGGTGGTGGTCACCGGCTGTGGTCGTCGGCCGCTGACAGTGGTCGCCGGCTGTCATTGTCGGCCTCGGGCGGTGGTCGTCGGCGATCGTCGCCGGCGGTGGTCGCCGGCGATCGTCGCCGGCGGTGGTCGCCGGCGATCGTCGCCGGCGGTGGTCGCCGGCGATCGTCGCCGGCGGTGGTCGCCGGCGATCGTCGCCGGCGGTGGTCGCCGGCGATCGTCGCCAGCGGTGGTCGCCGGCGATAGTCTCTGGGCCGCCGGCGATAGTCTCTGGCCGCCTCCGGTCGCCGGCGGTGGTCGTCGGCGGTGGTCGCCGGCGATCGTCGTCGGCCGCCGGCGGTCCTCGCCGGCCGTTAGTCGCGAATAATGCTTTCGAAAGTTAATAAATTTTAATAGTTATTTTCGTATTAAATATAAATATTGGAGGATAATTTTGGAAAAATAAGTTTCATAACCCCGGAATCAAGAAAAACCTTACTTTCCTAAGGTTTTTCGATTCCTGGTTGCATGCCCCTTTTGCTGACGTGTCGGGCATCGATCATTACTTGGGAATCATTGATTATCTAAACCAAACAAGATTTTTGTTGATAACCTTGGATGGATAACCAAGGTTATCAAGGATAACCCCCAACCAAACACACCCTCATAGTAATCACATAACAGAATGATCAGGAGAGGAAATATATTTCATTTAGTGGGAAGCATACATAGTTTCAAATCTTCTGTGCAATTTTCATTATATGGGAAACATCTTTATTTTCATCGTCGAACAAAATGAGATGTTATCCCAACCAACATAACTATAGTATTTGAACAAAAAATAATAAAAAAAATTGAGCTAAAATTACTTTGACGCCTTACATTCACATTTACACTGTCAATAAAATGCAAGTTTCACTTTATAAAAGTGTAGAAAAATATATAAGTGTAGCAATTATAAAAATGAGATTTTACTGACAGAAAATCAAAACACAGATGTAGGGGAGGGAGATGGGACAGAAAAGCAAAGCGAGGGAGGAAGATCGGATTATATTAGTAGCTATAGAAATTCTAAAAATAAGGTTTTTATAAGATTGAATCGATTTTGCTATGTATATCACATATTTTATAAGAAATGAAACATCATACCATCTAAACAATACAAATAACTTCAAAAACACATGAGATTTTACCAGCAAAGGGGCTTTGTTACGGCGAGAGAGGGAGGGAACAAATATTCCCCTACAGGCCCGCGGTGATTGAAGGGCAGCTCGAGGGAGACGAAAGCGGCGGCGGGGCGATGGGGGGGGGGGGGGGGGGGGGGGGATCAATGTCGCCTCATCACGAGGAGGGGAAGCTCCTTTGATGTCTTGTCAAGATCGAGGGCAGCAAGGCTCAATCTTGCAGGCGACGCAACGTCCGCAGTGTCTCGACTATGAGAGATCGTCGGCGCGAGGGCTCGGGACAACGTCGACTAGAGATCGACGTCGCGAGGGAGAGAGTCGGGTGAGATTCTTGTCGCCTAGGGTTTGAGTAGCGTGGCCACGAGATCTTTAGCGCTGACTTCATTAAAAAGAAAAGGCAAAAACAAGTTACGCAGACTTGCCACGAGGGCAAGTCCACAGCGTCGCGTTATTTTCATTCCACAACAGAGATATATATATATATATATATACTGCGTCACGTTTTTTTCATTCCACAGCAGAGATATGATATATATATATATACAATAATGTTCACCTGCAGACCGTTCTTGCGGACTCCGTGAGGACCTGCCCTCATGGCGGCTCCGCGTGGCAGGTCTGCGTAAGTTTAAAGTGCTCGACTAAATTTTCAAGCGAACGAAGCCCTAACTCCCTACCTTGCCGTCTTCGCACGAGTCCCTCTCGCCGTCTTCTCCCTCGCCGAACTCCCTTCCTCTCTGCCTCCCTGTGGCGTCCTCGCTCCCTCCTCCCCGTGGCGCGAAGTTCCTTCTCATAAAGCCTCTCAGTCGAAGCCCTAACTCTCTCCCTCCCTGCCTCCTCCTCCCCGTGGCGCCCTCGCTCCCTCCTCCCCGTGGTGCGAAGTTCCTTCTCATCTTCCTTCCCAGCCGAAGCTAGGGTTTTCAGTCTTAACACACTGCTTCGGCTTCCCCGTGGCACACAAGAATCCCGCTTACCAAACTTGCTTAAGAGTTTAAAGATTATAAGAGGTAGATTCCATGGAAAGATCCATTAATTTGAAAGGTTACACAATATATATGAATTAGTTTTTTTTCTGAATTCTTTCCGTGGCAAATTCTTTAATTTGCTCTCGGCATCTGCAGGCAAATGCTTGGATTTCAAAAGCATCAAAGTATCGGAGTTCAGTTTGGAGGCAGGGAGGGAGGGAGTCAGGGCTTCGACTGAGAGGCTTTATGAGAAGGAACTTCGCGCCACGGGGAGGAGGGAGCGAGGACGCCACAGGGAGGTAGAGAGGAAGGGAGTTCAGCGAGGGAGAAGACGACGAGAAGGACTCGTGCGAAGACGGCGAGGGAGGCTGGTGCGACTTCGCTGGTTCGGCGAGGACTCGTGCAAGGACGGCGAGGTAGGGAGTTAGGGCTTCATTCGCGTGAAAATTTAGTCGAGTACTTTAAACGCTTGATTACGCAGACCCGCCACGCGGAGCCGCCACGAGGGCAGGTCCGCACGGAGTCCGCAAGAACGGTCCGCAGGTGAACATAATTGTGTGTGTGTATATATATATATATATATATATATATATATATATATATATAAATAGGCACGTGACCAATAATGCAAGGGGGAAGGAAAAAATAGGCACGTGACCAATAAATTATATAAAGGAGTCGTCCATCATAGATGGAAATAATGTTATTTCCAATTCCAAACCTACATAGACATGCTTATTGATATAATGATAAAACTTCATTGATTGAGTAGGTCTAATTTTAAGAACATAACTAATCCAATCTATGCATGGAACAGTAACCAACAACACATGTCTATTGATATAATGATTAGATCTAACCATCAGAACACACTTAATCTAGTCTACCCATGGAATACTAACCATTAATGACTAGTATATGATGATCTAATAGGGCTGCCTTTTGAATCAAGGTATGAAAGCTTGAGACGCTAAGGATAGTGAATCGAAATAAAGCATAGAAATCAACCGACCAAACTTGTTCATAGAGTACAGGCATTTAGAATATGAACAGGAATTCAGAAAACACACTAGGTTTTATTTGTGATATTACGCACCAAACCAGGAGAAAACATGAGTTTGATCCAAAGGTGAGGGTCATCTTCAAATGCTGCTGTACACAATGTTTTTTTAGCTTGTGAGATCATTAAATGGTGACAGATCTTCAAAAGACCAATGACGGCCACTCATCGACAAATAGTAGATAGAAAATGCTATGCACAATGGATCATTCAATAGCATGGCTTTCATTGCGAGCAAGAAAATCTGTAACCCATCTTCAGCAGACGATGCCATCTCCAAATGGTCAACTCCTGAAACAATAACATTAACTTTCACGAAGAAAATGTGGGTAATCCTTTCCTCAGCTCTGGCTGTGTAAGTTTGCAACAGCTGCCATATCCAATCTCCATCTGTACCACTCGTATCGTCTTCTATAGCTAGTCCATGAAAATGTGACTGCAAGAATCGAAGCCACCAGGAAAGATCGAGTCCGTCATGGCAACAACAAAACGATGTCTCAGCACAACCACTTTAGCTGGGTGCAAAGAATGTAACCCATCACTCTCTAGAAACCACTGCAGCTCAGCCATTGTAGTGTGGTTTCAGGTTTGCTGAGCTCTGATTTTGCTGCGGAGGAGGCTGTGGTGTTTGAGTTTGAACATTATAATGAGGGAAAGGCTGTGAGTATAGTGGATTTAGAAGGCCCTGGTAAAAAGGTAATAATTGTGGTTAAAGTTTCAATCAGCGAGAGCAAATAAAATAAAACTCAAATGTTCGACTTATAAATTCTTAATTGAACCTGCGATTGAAGGGAACCAGGTCCAGCTATTCCAAAATGGCTCTGAGAAGATTCATCTTGTGAGGGATCATTAAATCCTGCTTGAGTAAATAGACCTTGTGATCCATGAGGCATATACTCCTGTTAAATTTCAGAGTAACTTGGTCAGCATATGAGAAGCAACACACAGGCACAAAGATAGGAGCTAACAGAGTATATGCACACAAAATTAGAAGGTCAAGTGATAAATCAACCTGGAAAACATAATCATGACCAGTTCCCAAATGTGAATACCCTGGTTGGGTATTCTGGTTCATGTAGCTTCCGGGAAATCCAGCCTGAGGTCCTTGAGTGGCATAATCAAGGGCGTATCCACTCCGAGAAGCCTGTCAAGAGGGGGAAAAAATCTATTCAAGATACACCAGCAACAATGGAACGGATTATAACAAAAGCATTAAAGACAAAATCTGCACGAGAATGCATTGCCAATACAATAAGAACGTCATCAAGCATATACAAGAATGCAAAATGGATGTAAACGAGAGTGCATGAGCAGGAACTGTCAGTGCATGATTAGGCTACAAATAAAAGAAGACACACTTGCATGGACAACGAGATGAAAGAAGCCATCATGAACCTAATACCTAGTTAAAATATCAAATGTAAATTGTCATGTTTGCCAAAAGAGGTAAAGTGATAAAAAAAACCTGCGTAGAAAAATCAGCCACATTATAACCAATGTGTGATCCTTGGCTTTTGAAGTCATCACCAAGAAATTCCTGCAACTCATGAATGCTCGAGATTAGCAATAAAGCAGCAGAAGGAAACAAATAATTCATAAGCATCAAGTACCTGAGACATGCTGCCAATAGAAAGTCCATCACGAAATGTTTGGCTGAGCCCTTGAACTGGCATCTGATAACAATAAATATAGAACATTGAGAACAGTAACCAAATGAATGGAAGATCCATGCAAGTAATAGACAAACCTAACCTGTGTCATTAATCCAGTTTGTGATGCTGGAGCCCCAATAGAGGGCTGACTGCTAGGGTTGTCCAATGGAGGGAAGTTAAAAACTGATCCAATACCAGTCAAGGGTTGGGAATTTTGTTGATGAGGTAGGTGACCCCCAATAGGACCACCAGCATTACCACGACCAGCCCCAAAACCCCTATTGCCAGGCTGTGGGACCTGTGGAATAGCTCCTACAGGTCCATGAACAGCACCACGAGTTGGAATAGCATATGGCTGAGAATGAGGACCTGCTGGAAATGGTGGTACAGGAACACGAGGCAATGGATAGCCAGCTGGGTGCATGCCAGGTTTAGGATTGCCATTTGGTGGACCAAATGGAACATAAGAATGTCCTGGTTTGGCACATCTAAAATTAAGTACTCATGAACAAAATGGTAGTTCAAATCAAAAGCTGATTGTAGACACTGCTACTAGTTAACTATGCTAAAGCACAAAAAATTTGATAGGTATACTCAGTGAATATCACGTGTTTTAGTACTGTCAGTCTCATAATTTTTTAACAATATTTTGTCCTGGCCATAACTTAAAATAATACCTTTACCGCGCCCACCTCTCTTGTCAGAAAGTGGGACTGACAAACCAACCGGGCCAATGTTATCACTGTGAACAATCCCTGGGCCACCCCCATAATAGAGTCTGCTACCATAAATCTGTACATCATTACCAAACACACAAACACATTACAGAGTATACAGAAAAGACACACCACTTATTTGTGCGTAAATACAATAAACCTTTTTTGGCTTTTGAAATTGCACCATACTCTGCTTCAAGTTGTTCAGAGGTCCTTCTACAAGGCATTCGTGCTCCTAGAAATGAAGCAAGCAATAAATAAGAATAAGCTAGCTCCTAGGTAATAAAAAAGGGTCCATCAAACCTGTCTATTATCCCAAAAATGATGCATACTTCAATCCTTTAACTATCCAATCCTGATACTAATTTTGATAACTACCATATAAACAAGCACCATTTGAATTTGAATGATGTAAATATACCAAAGTACACTGAATTACTCTATTAGAATAGAAGGAAGCATGATTAACCACATGAATAATATTTGATCCCGTGTACTAGTTAACTGAAGGATGAAACTAGTGGCTAGAGTGAAACCAAATGAAGAGTAGGGGAAGTGCACGCAGATGGGCAAAGAGTAAATCATTTATTTGTAGAAAAGCAAGATCTCAGTAGGCTCAATTGGAGAAGAAGACAATCCTCCAAAGATGTTAGGAGAAGAGAAGCTAGTTCCACATTTGAGAGAAAGAAGAGAAATAATTGAATTTAAACTCACATATCTCTATCAATTGCATCAATGAGTCCTCTGGAGTGAATATAAAACACTACCTTCCTCTTTTTGACTTTACTAATGATGAACTACTCATATGCAAATTAACAGCAATAAAGATACAGCACTTCTTAACATTCATACACGTCATATTGAAGCACACACAACACTGAATTAAATGACTGTTTATGCACCATACACAAAAATGTGATGTGAGAATGTGTACAATAACCATTTTATTTGAAAGAAGTCTTTAGCTACAACAAAAAATACAAAAATGGCAGAAAGAGGTTGAACTTATTTTCGATCACTTTTCCATTTTCCTTTTCAAAGAAAGACATCTATTTTTTGAAAATTGCTATCAAACAGGCTCTTAGAAACAATTTTCCTTTTCTTTAAAACAAGGAAATGGAAAACGGGTAAAGGTATTTCAAAGCAAACACATCATAACACATTTAAACAATTAATCATTAAAATGCATTCTTTCTGATGGCTAAGAATGAACAGAAAGAAAATAGCTCACGTAAAAAAAACTAATTAAAAGAAAAGAATATTGAGCAATAGTAATCACACAAAAGTATAATAGCCAGTGTGACAATACAAAATGATATATCAAACAGAAAAGCATACCTTGTAATGCGTCAACAAACCATTCCAAAGAGGTTGTTTGCTTAGAACCTTGGGATTCCCAAGGATGACAATGCCATAACGAGCCCGAGTTAATGCAACATTTAACCTACGCGGATCATTAAGAAATCCAATACCCTAGAAATACAAGTAAAAAGTAAGTTCCAAAAATTGAAACAACATACAAGGTAAGTTTAACTTTCTTGAAACGACTAAATGTTAAAGAGATATATCATATTATTATCAAACCATGCAAGTTGAAGTAGGCTAGTTAAAGAGGCATACTATGCTTATAACAATCAACTTCCCCTTGAATTTCTACCACTATCCATACATAGTTTGATGGATTCATACATAACATTTGTCATTGTTTGATGCTGACTAGCAACTTAACGCAACCCACCTCATTTATTTGGGCTCATAACCGGCCATGGTGGAATTTAATCACCATGGGCAGAGTTATTTCAATGTAAAAGAAAGAAACCGTTAAATGGTAAATGCAAAAATCTTGCCTCTGACTACGATGGTGGGATCTCAAGCAAAAAAGACTTTGTTGCCTTTAAATGCCAACTGCTCGAAAAAACAAATACATGCATGATGGATGTCTACCACATATGGTTGATTATTGGGGCAAGATATGAATTATCCTTCTATAAAGTAAAAGAGGACCATTTGCAATTAATATTGTCATTGAAGACAACAGCAGCTACAATGGAATCCAGTATCATCTTTAAAAAGGTCAATCTATATCAATATCCTTTATAATACATAATCTGAAGAGAATTTATGAACTGTCTCAATAAAGCATGTTATAATACCGGGAGAAAGTCCATTCGTCAAAAGCAGAAAAATACATGCCTGATGCTCATTGCTTCTCACACAAGACAAAATAATGTAATCCTTTTCTCTGCCTTGAAAGGAATCAACACTAGCAACCTGAAAGACTTAAATTTGATACCAAAACAATGAAAAATACAACAGCCTGTTTGATTAACTAAGATTGACACCAACCTCAATTTCCTTGTACAGCTGTTGTCTAAGGGCACCATTCCTGGACATATAATTCACAATATATGCCCGTTGTCCCTCATATGGTGTGATAACTCCTATCTGCATCATTCAGCCAAAGATCAGAGCACAGATAAGACTATTTTTCTGAGGTAATGAATATATACCTGACTAGGTATGACACCACTTCTAAGGAAGGTAGTGACTATTTTCTCTACATTTGCAGCCTCAGTTCTATTGAGATAAGATGTTCCACTGGCACTAATTTCTTCTTGTCCCATCTAAAAAAGAAAGGAAAAAAGAAGAGAGAAGATCTTAGCATACAAAGATAACAGAATTGATTTCCTCAGAGACAATCAAACAAGAGATAAAATTAAACAAGAAATATTACATATATAATACTCATAAAAGCAGGATTTTATAATGGTACAAGTTAGGCAGGTCATGCACGCACATACCCACACAGAGAGGAAATCTTGGCATCCAAATAATGATAACAGACACTCTATTGATTTTTCAGAATATACAAAATCAAATAAGAAAAAGTTTTAATTGAATGGATGAACCAAAGTAGAAAATTACAGATGAATGATACCTGCACATAAAAGAACATAGGGCGGTTGGGAACAGGCCAAGGAAAATCGATGCCAGTTGATTGCCTCTCATTGATTGTCACTCCATTCTGAAGTGTGCCTTCATAGAAGCTGTTAGAAGGGAATTCAGAAAGGCAAGGGTGCATTCTGTATTGGACCTGCAATTTAATAACAATAATGTGATCACGGGACAACTTTCAAACGTCATATGGTATGAAAACCATTACTTTTCCAACAACGACCCCAAATCCCCTTTTTCTTTTTTGTTAGTGCTAGATGTAATTTGTAGATTCTCCTAATCTTTAGAAGATAACTCATCCATGTCAAAGATCACAAAAGAAAAACCTGTTGGATATAGATGATGTCGTTTAAAAATTATTTTCTTTCAAATCACATAAAAGGCAATCTAGCCAAAAAAAATTATGAATGAAGGGAAATAAAATTATGCCATGATTTAACTCAAGTGAGAGAAAACTTGAAGAAAATTTGATTTCTAAACTATAGAAAACTTCGTGAGAATATCAATTCCCACCAATGCAAGCTTCAGTATATATTAACTAAATTTACAAAAGTTTCTGTCTAATTTCCCAATTGTGTTGTCAAAAAGTAATATATAAAAACAAACAGGACAGCAAAATTCAATGATTAAATTCACCTACCACTAACGATTCAACTTTCATTTACCACAATAAAATGTGAACAACCATCAATAGGCATAGTTTCTAAAATACAAGATCATTGCAAAAAATTTAATTAAAGAAGTCCATGAATATAGCTTTTGATAAAACATCCCCATACATAAAACACATTGAATAAAGTAAGCAAAACAATTTTCAGCGGCAAGCAAAAATAGTTCTAAAGCTCCCACCAACATAACTTTTAAGTTACTACCTCGGGTGAATAATCATAAATGCAAAAGGTGCAAATCACCTGTAACCTAAATGGTTTGTGTCCAAGAAGAACAAGCCGCTCAAAGAGTGACTGTGCCAACCCAGCACGGGCTGCCTTCTTACACATGATAACTGGACCAAGCTGGCAATGATCTCCAACAAGTACAACCTGTTGTAGTGAGAGAGCAGTTCCTCAGCAAATAAATTACATAAACATCAAGGCATACTAACCAAAGCCTCCAAATTCAGCTACCTGTTTGACACCTAAAACTAATGGAATAAGACACTCAGGCTCTGTTGCCTGTGTAGATTCATCAATAAGAACCTGAAACAAAATAAAACAAAGTTAAAATAAGGATGAAGAAACATGTATGGAACATAGAAATGAAACAATGCCAACAACTGAAGGTTACATCATAATGATAGCATTAAATAGGAACAGTAGTGTTTTAATAAAGATCTAAATTCTAGCACATTCAAAAAATTACCTGGCGGAATCTGAAATTGTCAAGGCGGGGATCTCCAGCTCCAACACATGTACAACAGATAACATCAGCACTTTGCAATATCTCCCTTTCAGTAGCCCGTTTTAGTGCCTTAAATTTTTTTTCATCACTGCTTGATAATTCACCTGTAAAATTACAGAAACACACAATCTCAAGTAAGACACATTGAAAAACATGCAAATTATAATCAGTCTCGGCAACACTGTTGCAAAGGTCAGCCTAGGCGGCCGCCTAGGCACTAGGCGGCACCCCACCTTGGCGCCGCCTAGGCGCTAGGCGGTAGTCCTCCGCCCGACTACCGCCTAGCGATTTTTATAACCTTGCTCGGCAAGCAACCCTAGCAAACAGAAATCTCGAAGAATAAATTGAGTGAAGAAAGAAAAACTCACTTCTACCAACCAATAATGCAAAAAATTAATATCCTTCAAGAAGATGATTAAACTTCTAAGAATAAACTTCAAAATGAGACTTCTAAGAAGAAAAATGAGGAAGCTATAGAGAGAAAGAAGTAACAAATTAATATATCAAAGTGATTTGGTGGTTATGTAGAGAAATTACAATCGGGAAAGGCAAATTTCTCTCTCGTGAAACATAGCACATTCCAGAAGAGTGTGTTTTAAGACGTAGTCGTTCTAGGACAATGAATATGTAACAGTTCGATAGAGAAAATTGCAAAGAAGGTGATGAAGCAAATATTAAAATTAGAAATTCATCACCATAAGAAATTCCATGTTAATGAAATTACTATGTTGTGCATACCTTGTTCATCCTTTAACAACTGCAGCTTATGAAGTTCACTCTTTTCCGATGTATCAAGGTGTCGGACCTAAGACATTATATTCTGCCCATGTTAAGATCTGAAGAATCTATGGTGAATGGAGAACCTAAGAGAATTACACCTCTCAATGTACCTGGTAGTGAAGTGTCAGATGCTCAACGGGAGACATGACTGCTTCTCTTGATTTAGCACAAAGCCTGACGACCTGAGTATTTCCAGGAGTATTAATGTGCCAGATAAATCCCATAACAAAGTTCCTTAATAAACTTACAATTTGCATAGAACATGCAAAACACAGGTATCTAACTCAATGTTTGAAATACCGAATGGGTGGTTTTTACCGTTTCGCACAGGGAGCGAAACCGGCTCGCGGGCAGCACACGGTCTTTGGCGTCCTAGAGGCGCCACCGGAAGCATGCGGGACGCTTCCAGCGACACCAAAGGCGTCGCCGGAAGCTTCCATAGGCGTCGGAGGCCTCACAGGGCGCCGACGCCTACAGCATCGCAGTCGCGGACGCTTCCAGCGTCGACGGCTTCTACCGACACAGGAGGCGTCACTGAAAGCTTCGCGGAGCCCTCGCAAGGCGCCGCGAGGCACCCCGACGCCTACAACGTTGCGATTTGATTTTTTTTATTTAATTAATTTAAACAATTCCTTTCATAAACCCTAAATTTATTAATTAATATTCTGAATTTATTTTACTGCTTTAAATTTTATTTAAAAATTCTATAAAAAATACAAATTTTAAAAAATATATAAATTTTTTTAAAAATATTTTTAAAAAAAAAATAATTTTTTAAAAATCTAATAAATCAGATTTATATACCGATATATATATTATTTTTACTGTTCTATTATTTAATTGATTTATCATTTTAAATATATATTATTTAAATTAATAATTAATAAAATGAATAAATAGTTAATTTATATGATTATTATATATAAAATAGCATCTTGTATTAATTTATATAATTATGATTATTTAATTTGAACATTGGAGAACTATAGAGTTGTCCTAACATGATGAACTTATATAAACTCAATATACAATTATTTTTAAATTATACACAATAAACATATTTATCTAATAATTATTATATATAAATAAAAAATACCGAAACTGCACGATACGATACCAAAACTGTTTCGTTCCGGTCTAAGACCGAAACCTCCGCATGGGTCGAAATTTTAAACCTTGATCTAACTAGTTTAATTGTGCTACAAATGAAAGATGCGGTGTTGCAATTTTACTTTCTTAAAAAAAAAACCTGCATATTTTCCTTCCAAGTAGTAGAACTCTTATGTGACACATCCAATATATGTAAATTTGATATTAGAATCACTTGGTTTTTATAAACATCTGAAATTTCCAACCAATACTAATTACTAGTACTTTATTAAGTCCAAGAGTGATCAGTCAAGTAGCAGATTGACTATAAAACGAGACTCTGCATGAGGCCCTGCCAAATGACAATGACGGATCATATGACCATGAAAAATATGGGAAGAGACAAGTAAATGTATCACACATCATGTTTTACAATATCTCACATATTATCTTTATTCACATTGTCATATGGCAAAGGGGTTAGATTGTGATTACTTATTAATGTTAATAAGATAATCTACAAAATAAAATACTTATAGTAAACACAAGTGTATAAATCTTATCCATATTCTTTCCATATACTATGTTGCACAAAAATAGAGCAATAATCTTCTAATGAAAAACACATGCATCTTCATAACATACTATGGCCGAGATGTAAAAAAAAAACCCTAAAAAAGTGGTTTCTTAGTAACAGAATCACACATTCATCTAATTGCAGAGCATAGAACCTACAATATCACCCTCGAGAACTAGAGGTAAAGAACCAATATTAGAGATTGGAAGTAAGATACATAGACAGCACAGAAAAAATTTAAACTCTAAACTATTGTCAAACATGTAATGAAAATTAAAATAGATTTTCCTGAAAATAATAGAGTAGATATGTTTGTCAAGATATTGTTAGTGAAGAATGAATTTCCATACCTTCAAACCCGTGGAACTTATCTTATCTGCCAGTTGGTCAACAGCCACATTACTTGGAGCACAAACTAAGACCTAAAACAAAATGAATTCTAAATTTGCTCCTAGCATAAACAACACGTTAAACATACTCATTTACCTGTCCTTGTCCTTGTTTAGCCATATGATATACAATTGCTGCAGAAGTGACGGTCTTGCCTGTACCAGGTGGGCCCTGTATCAAACTTATTGGTTTTTGAAGGACACTCTTAACGGCAAAAACCTGTGAGGAAGGATGCATTTAAACAAAATTTGACAAGAAACACAGAAGAATCTCAACATAGATCATAATGCAATATGAGGATATCAAATCCTTTAACTGAAAAAATGCAATAGGCAAGTGTGGTACCGTACAACAAACTCCAGAACTATGTTATAAATGAGTTCCATGGTAGAAAGACATTTACATTTCACAGTTCCCTACAGTTAAGGGAAAAAGTGTAGCAATATCATAAAAGCTACCAGAATACTTATGGGTGGTCTTTTCAGGATCACCAAATAGGACTGAAATGCTTATGGCTAATACACCAACATAAGTATTTCATGCCTCCAAGTGTCTCAGAAATCTCAGAAGTTTCCCTTGTCAAATAATTTGATTAACTTTCTAATGGCTATCAGAAATCGTCAAAACAAAAAAAATGCCATCTGTAAACCAAACAAGACCATATTTTGAAATGGTATAAGTATTTATTGAACTGAAAAATATACTTATATCTAATGCAGTACAGAGTAAGGAGAATTTAGCCACAAAAGCTTCCTAAGAACTCCTTACTTCTATAAATCAACACATTGACCAGAAACTGCTCATCCCTATTGTCACCATTGCGTAAGAGAAAACAGTATCCTCCCATGTTCAAAACAAATCTACTACTTACTAACATTTCTAGCTGATTGCTTTAACCTGTAAAATCAGCAAACATTACATTTCATCTGACAACTTGTGCAATGACTCAATTGACCCCTCTAGCAGTATAAGGTTTAAAATCGTATTCCTTGCCGGTAGGTCAGTTGCTAACCAAAACGAGACAGTATCAGAGCCAATTGACATAATGTGTGTCAGCATGAAGTAGTGCCGGTCAGCATAAGCCAAGTGAAGGGGGACGAGGTGGAAGAAGGAAAAAAGAGGAGACAAAGGGAGGCTAGCAACAATTCAACGATCAATTTCTCATTTTTCTCTCTCCTTTAAATTGAAATTTCATTGGAGAAATAAATAAAGAGAATGGTAGTTTAACTTACCTGGGATGCATTTAATTCAGGAAGCCCAGGAGCACCAAACCGCCGAGGTAGAGTATTTCGAACTATTTGTTGTTCAACTTCATGACCCAAAAGGTGATGATATATGTATCTGCATAAGAAGGAAATATGTAATTTTAATTGCACTGCCTCAGTGCCTCTTAATAAGGTTGTGACTTACTCGAATAGATATCGTAGACATAGAATCAGGAAAAAGGTTTGGAGATAGTTCTTCAAACAGGAAATCTAAGCATTATATTTTATTTAGGGGATGATATATGTATCTGTACAGCAAGGTAATGATAAAAGTTCAGACAAAATACATTTTCAGATTTAGAGAAAGGAGGAAAAGGTCAAAAATAGCTTTGCAAAACAACAATAGCATCTGAGCATTACATCTTATTTAACACTGTGAATAAGTGGGTACTTTTACAGGTAATTCATGAACCATTTGTACATTACCGAGGAACAATATTCCAACATTATTAAAATGAGATCAATAGAGTAAATCGTAACATACACTAAAATGCAACTTACCCACTGACACTCGTCTCATCCACTGCAAAAGTCTTCATAGCTCCTTGCATTCGGTCAAAGCTAGTACTTTTCCAGACAAAGTCCACACTAAAGCCATGACTCAAATCAACAGGGACTCCCTGGCAAAAATAAAAATGGTATTAGCATGTTTCTACAAGCAAAAGAGAATCTAATAAAACAATTAATTTGTTTAAACCTGGCTCGCACGAAGTTCAAGTGCAACCTCTTCTTGAGCAGTTAGCTTAATCTGCATACAACAAGAAGAAGCTGTTATAGTCCCAAACTATTTGGGGTAGCTTAATTGACATAGAAAACATAAAAACTGAACAGTTTTGAACTACTGAGTAATAGTTATAGAGATGTGTTCATTTGAGTTGATGATGAATTGAGCGCAAATAGAAAGAACTTAATCTCATGCATATCATCTATTTCATAATTCATGTATATAAATTACTAGCATACCACATGTCCAACAGATTGCCATGCAGGATGAGTTGTGTCACCGGAGTATCGCAGACGTAACTCATCTCCAGGAACAAGCCTGAGTTCATTATCTTCCTATGATGACATTATAAAAATTCAGTTAAGGATTGACAATAGAGAAAAACACAGTAAATGATATTAAACAATTTGTCAATTAATAGTGAAATATAAATAACGTGAGATAACCTTAGGAAAGACAAAGTAGGCTACACGCTTCTTATTAAGGCCAACATCCCAGCGTACACTAACATTGTCTTTGCTTTGTGATTCTTTCATCATCTACACAAATACAAATATTGCAAGTCATTAACATTATCAAACAAAAAGCTAACATATTTATTAGAGATTGGAGAAACATTTAAAATTTGGGACTAACATAGCTTGAAGAATGAACACATCCATCAGAAACAACTAAAGTTGCATGAATTAGTTAGAAATATCTTATTATTGTGCTTGCCTATGTGCATAGCCTTACATATATTAACCGAATTTTTCCGAATCAACCGAATTTTCAATAAAAACTAATTAACTGAATTTTTTTTAATAATGATGGATTTATTCGAAACCGAAATCATTTTCTTTTGACAATGGTCGAATCATGGGAGATTTACCTTAACATTTTTATGGGTTTGTTCGGTTTAACCAAACTTTTGCTCACCCTTATTGATGACGGTTCATCAGTAACAACTAAAGTTGCATGAGTTAGTTAGAAATATCTTCAAACACTAAGTCAAATTGGTCAGAATATTCATGCTATCAAATAAGAGTAGCAAGAAGGAATAAAAACACCTAATTATAATTACTTAGCATGTATATCAGTTAGAAGAAGATCAATTTAATCAAACTGTTTAAACTGCAAAATTAAAGCAAGTTCACAAACCTTATCATAGTCGGCTTCAAGCTTTATCAGTGGAGCAAATACATTTTGGTACTGGAAAGCCAGGGGAAAAAATAATATAAGAAAAGTACACTAAATTGACCCTACAGATTAGAAGCCCGATACAGATTAAGCTAAAGAAACCCAACAAACAATTAACCTCTGGACAGAAGCTAACCTGGTATGCATCTTCATACTTCAATGAAACAGGCTGCGGCTCGTCATCAACTCCAGGTTTCTCAAGATCTTCTAAAGAAGCATCAGGGTTTGTCTTCCATAGCTCTTCAAGTTTGTTAATTTGTTGAGCACTTATTTGGCGTGCTCTCAGTTGTTCCTGTTCTGAAGGCACCTGGTAAAAAAAAAACAGAGTAAGTGATATGGATATGCAGAACCGCTACAGAATGTAAGTGAAAGTAGCAAACCTTAACAAGCCATGGCAGGAAACATCTATCATCTATAAGGGGACACCACTGACTAAGATCCCAATTCATGTCCTTTAACGCATTGACATTCAAACATGGTTCTCTGCACAAGAGAACAACGACACTTTCCGTTGTAGCAGAAATAAATCCAAGAAGAAAAACATTCCGGCAACCACAATTATAGCATTCAAGAATAGTCTCTCCTAAGGGAGAGTCCTTGTGGAGACAAACTTCCTTGTGCTTTGCTCGCACCTAAAATCAATTAATATGCAACGAGTAAATATCAATCCACACATCCGAAATGTAACTAGTATAATAGCATCTCACTCTACAATAGTAATCTAACAAAAGAAATAAATGCAGTTTCTCAAACAACATGCTGGTGTTTTTTAAACAAACAAGGTACTAATAGCGTAAATGTTGCATGACAAATGTAAATACCACCTAAAAACAGTAACAACATTAATTGGTCTGGAGGGGTATTGGTTTCAAGAGATTAAGTCAGCTTTGGAAGACATAACACACATGTAGATATAGGCAAAAAAGTTTAGTGAGGTAAAAATACATGATAGGTAAAAGGAACTCAAATATCAAAATTAGCATGCCACCAAGAATGAAAATTAAATGGGCGCTTCACTCACAATTTTTACACTTGCCAGCCAAGGCTTACACATAAAATGTAGTAGGAAGGTACTAAATTCCACCTACAGGCCAAATCATCACGTGCAACATAAAGATGATTATTCTGAACAGTTATCAGAACTAAATTCAGACTTACGAAAAATAATGACTTTTCCAAAACAACTCTCTTCCTGCGCATCTATCAAAATCCTTTTCATGTTATCACCTCAGTAATCATGTATGTACATACTATGGAATTCATTTGCAAATTCTTCCACTCAAATGCCTCAATATAGTCAAATCCCTTAATGAATGCCCACTGGAGCACCTTAATAAACCTATGATACAAACTTCAATATGCACATATAGAACATGACTTGTGCCAACTACAGGAAAAAAAACCCACCAAGTTCCCTGCCCTGCTCACCTATGGACAAAAAACTCACTTTTTCCATTAAATTTGAGCAACCAGATCCAACAAAATAAAAACTTCCATTAACTGGAGAAGGTTCATACCAAAAGTGACACATAAAAGCAGCTAAGCTATCTTGAATTTTTGGCCTTTTTTAGCAAGTTCAGATTTATTGCACTAGGTAGACTAGGCAACACTAACATAAGTCACAATAACAATTAAGTGGCATTCTAATTTTCCACAAAAATAATTAATCTGATCAATCATCAAGGTTCCTTATATGCAGAGTGTGTTTCAACTATGCACCATCCAATATTCAACAGTGCAGCCATTAGTCACTCAACCACAAATATGGTCGGCAATATATATATATAGGTTTAATTTTGCAGATGAATATAACCTTGACATACATGCGATCCATAGGCACATTAATATAGCTTTTCGCCATTGGTAATGACTACTAAATTATGAAGTAGACCTGTTCCATAAATCATAGAAACTTTCTACCTTTCCAAATAAAACAAACAACAAAGTTATTTGGAAGGGACTTAAATAAAGACCATAGAAGCTATCAAAAAAAGTCACATAACATTGGCATTGATGGGCAATTATTTGTAGCATAGAGCAGTATATGATACCGAGATGAATGATGGATTATACTTCAATTATCCGGCTATGTTGTTGGAAAGTACAGAATGTTGCAGATAAAAATTAATGAATGAATTGAAAGAGCAATTAACAATGAAAAACAAAAGAACAAAAAAAAAAGGAACGCTTGTATAAGGTGAATGAACTTAAAATTTGCTGATAATAGGAGTGCATATTGCATGCCCAAAACAAAACATAAATTATTATAGAAAGAAGGGTGAACGCCTCAAATTAGATTAATTGGATGTGGACGAACTTAACATGTAATGATGATGGGCGCTCGTGTTTCCAACAAAGAACAAAAAAAGAGAGAAAGACATTCTCAAATAAATGGTTAGATTAAGTATCGGTTGAGAGGAAATGAGGAAAATTGAAGCAAAGATAAACGTGCAAAAAAAAAAAAATCTCAATGAGGGAGAAAATACATTTGGGTTCTCCCTACAACAGTTATCCAAAACATTTAAGTTCTCCCTACAACAGTTATCCAAAGTGCGGCCTATTAAATAAAGAAAAGTAAAGAAGTACTATCTGGGCACCAACCAGATGATTCACGATATGAGAACCCGAGGTGTTCCCCCTCGAGTTGCAGAACCACTTCCTGCACGTCGGAATGTTGCACCTCACGACACAAGCCGGATTCTGCACCCCACAATACCTGCACGCGTGCTCCGTAAAATTCCCCTTGCCAAATTCGTAACCCTCATCTCCAGTCTCCTCGAAGTTCAGCGCGCCCATCCCAGCCGCTAGGGTATCAACCGCCGCGGCAGCCGTCTGGCCGCCAACTGCACCCCTGCCCTTGGAGGACGAGGAAGGAGCGCTGTGGGGCGTCGAGACGGAAGGTGATATGGCGGGGTCAGAAGCCTGCAGATCGGAGGCGGGGGCCTCCGGCGCGGGCTCGGGCTGCGGGGAGGGATGCGGCCAAGCGGGTGATCGGGAAGGCTGCGAGAGCTCCTGGAACTCCGGGTACTCGTCAAAATCATCCTGGGTGTTGAACTCGAGGAAAGTGTAGGCGTCGCCGCCGGTGTCCGGCTGCGAAGCCGTCTCGTAGAGGTTGTTGACTGACTGCGCCGCCATGGCAAGCGCCACGGACAATGGTTAGGGTTTCGAATCGCTGGTTGCTCGCCTCAGATCGGCAACCAGACAAGGAAGAGGGGGAATCGGAAAGGGCGATGAAGTGCGAGAGAGAGAGAGACTGGGGCGGAGTTTTTTAGTTTAGGACATTTTTAGGGATTTTACGGGACGAAGATTAAAAACAAAGGAAGGGGAAGTCGGAAGGACGGTTTGGTACTGGGGTTATTAATTACGGCATAGGTGTTAATTTTATGGGCCGAATTGGGCTCCTTAATGCTGGAACAAGGCTCAATTGTAACTTAGAGCATTTCCCATCGTTAAAATTTTAAATAATTTTTTTTATAATTTTAATATGTCATATCAATATTATAAAAATTATTTAAATATCTACTAAAATTTTCAATGAATTTTTTTTATAATCTAATTCATACCTATTATATCAATTTTAAGACAAAATAATAAGTTTGAATTTTCGATAATAATATCCAATTCATAGATATTAGAAATTTGATGATCATGAGAAAAGCCGGAGACTAATATAGTATTAAAGAGCGTACTACAACCGGTGAAATAAAAGTAGTCAGTCCATGAGCACGATACTAGATTGTGCTCGAGGGTCTCACATAGGATCTCAATTCACAATTGCCTGCGTTCGACATAACTCGTAAAAGTACATCAATGTGAAGAATATGTCAATCCAATCATGACAACCTCAACTAAGGATAGCCATGTGCTACAATTATGCATCCAAGGGAGAAGTCCTAGTCATGAAGAAGTAGTCGTGGCCGCAAGTAAAAACTTGCACATGAGACGGTAGAAGAGAGATTGCATACATAGAAGATAATAAAAAGAAAATATATAAGATAATAAATTCTTACCAATTCACTTATTCATTTTAAATCAGTTAACTAGTTAAGCTCAATTAAATTTGATTTAGTTATAACTAGATCAAATTAAGTTCAAATAACTAGCCATAGCATTTGAAGGCAAAAGGCTGATTAAACAAGTCAAATAACATGAATAACCTGAAGATTAATCTAATCAATATGATGATTTTTTTTTTTTGAGAAAACAGTAAAATAAGGGTTGATTGGGAAGCAAAATATGCCTACATCTGTCCCATTTGTTCTATAATCATACAAATACAAACATAACCACTACTGAAAAGTCGAAAACTTACATAGACTGGTTTCTTCAGCTACTTGCACCTTCTCGCACACGTCCAAATAATATAAAAATAATAAAAGGCACCAAACCATCACAAGCAGACTCGAAGCTTACCAACACCACATTGACATAAATCCCAATTAGCTTTTTTTTTCCCATCTAACAATTGGGTTTTATTAAGTATATGAACCAGTGAATGAAGTGCGTCGAGCACGGAGAGGTTCATTGGCAACGTCAGAATTTGCAATAGCAGAACTTAGGAAAACCCATGATCATGTACCCGACTATTTCAGAAGTGTCTTCCGAATTATGTTGAAGCTGCTGACTGATGGTGTTCTAGATTCCTTAGAACTATCCTTGCGTACATTTTAGCTTCAATCGGGGCAGTGGCTGCTGCCGCAGAAGCACGAAGGACACGCGATGCTCCAGCTTTCTGCAACAAGCCTGCGTGGTGCATTGCGTGCCGACCTCCGTGGATAGTGAACTGCATTTCAAAGTAGATAGCAGGTCAAAATTTGCAGATGGCATGGATAAACCACCCAAATAGTAGGTGAAGGTGGCCTGAATATTATGAGTTGTTAAAATCAACAAATGCTGTGCTTATACGGGAAAAGCATTCACCTATTCAATATGTCTAGAGAAAATAGATAAAGAAGATCGTAATAAGAAAAATATTAAAGTTGGATAAGCACAGTTTTCCACAAGCTTATATGAACGAATACAACCGACAGCCTAGCCTAGCCTAGCTGCCCTCTCAGAAACAAAAGAGCAATGGTTATCTGACCATGTCTCTATTTTGTCTGTTCTTTATCACTTGTCATTTCTGCAACTCATATTTGCGGCTCCAATTGCAAAACAAGAGTGTCTATGGTAAGGTACAGAGTTTCAATAAGTTCGTGTTTGAAGAATATTAGTTCATTACAAAGTAATCCATCGGACATGCATTTCTAGAAAATAGTTAGTATGGTTAGGGAAAGAGAAGAAAGGCTGGAGAGGAGCAACAAAAAGCTGTGCAATCTGTTCAACATAAATACCAAATACACCAGAAACATGCAGCAATTACCTGAACAAGAGCAAAAGCAGCACAGGCTCTAAGAATAGATGAAGGATTTCGAAGCATTGCAACATATCTCCCGATTTCAGCAGCACTGTAATACAATAACAAAGGGATACAGGCAAAGTAAATTAAGATTACACTCCTAGGGAATCATGTAAACATGCAAAGTTGAAAAAGAAAAAAGAAAGAATTCATAATGAAAGAAAGCAGACAGAATATATAGCAGCATAAATGATGGTAAAAAGCGTCTGAGATATGCCCAATCTAAACATCACTTCCAACTTGAAGGAGATAGTCCTCAAAGCAAATATGGAAGCCAGTAAAAACACCAAATCACACTCTTCAAAGAAAATATTTTATCATTTCATTTCAGCACAATAAGAGTTTTTTTCATTTTTGTAATTTGTTTTTTTAATTGCAATGTAAAATATGAAATATTTTGTTGTTATATATATAATAATATAAATTAATATTAGTCATTCTTAACTAAATATGTTTCCCTTTTTGATTTCAACATATTGATTATAGTGTAATTCTTATTCATAGCTATGACACCATGTGTCACAGTCGTCAAACCAAGTTGTTAACTTCTCATCCAAACCTACTTAAAAATTTTAAATTAGTAACAGGAATCAAATGCACACCTGCATCTCAAGTGCCCTGCTTCTTGTATTTGAACTGCTTCTACTACCTGCGCCAATGTTGCAGGAGTTGATGATGTAGCAGTCCCTGAGAAAATTTGTGGATCTGAAAATGACAGCAAGAAATCTTCTATCTGCTTCAGAGCCATCCTTCTAGCACCATCGAAGTTAACACTCTTTGAAGAACCTTCTAGTAAAGAACCCATAAGTGCCACCTCATCCATTCTGTGAAACCAAGTCAAGCTCATGAGTATAGATGCAAACGATAGACACTTTAACATAACTGCAGCACAAGGAACTTAGCGCACAATTAAATGACACTTAAGAAAAAATACAAAAAACTATTGTTGAATATCTGAGAATGTTAAGTTAGATGCAGAGTTAGTAAATATTTAAATGCACAAGCACGTAGGTGTTGCCTCATAGACCATCAAAATGATACAAAGTTAAAGGTAGTGTACATGTGTTTAGTTGGTTCGTAGATATAATTAAACTTGATTCAATGATGATTAAGTACATGAGTATGAAGAAACTAGACAAATAAAATGACATCTAATGACCTTGCATGGAGCTAAATGGCAAGATAATTTCTCTACACACAATCACAAAAATTTGTGACTTAAAGCTGCCTGTCAATGCTGAATCTTGAAAAAAAAAAAAACTTTTTGTTTGCTCAATATATTAGGAAATTTGTCTAAAAAAGCCAACATATTAAATCTGCAAAAGTGGTTTAACAAAGAACCTGAATATCAGGAATGACCAAAAATAAAAGTTTAGTACCTCCCATCAAACATGTAAGCAAGTGCCAGTGCTGCCATGAAACGAGCCATTTTTGATCCAGATGATGAACATAGTTGTACTAAAACTGGGACTCCCCCTTCTTCAATTATCCTTAGAGCGTTACTAGAATTAAAAGCAAGATTCCAAAGTGCCCCGGCAGCAGTCTCATGAACATCCTGTGCACAAAAGATAAATAAGACTTGGCTGAATTGGACTTCCTTTACATTCTCTGTGATCTCAATGCTTCCTATTTTCTATTAGTTCAATAATTAAGATACAACCACAAGAGTTAACTTTGCAGACAAATTGTTTCAGAAAGGAATAGCTTTACATACATATAGACATTTATATCAAGTTATCAAATTGTTCAAATATTTCAATTTCCTAAGGTGATGGGCCAGATTAAAAATTATAAGAAGAGTAACTAGATTATTTCTTATCAGTTAGTGTGAAAATGAGAACAGCAGAATGCATAAGAGTTAGGCATGTTCGAATGCAGTCAAGGGAGAGGTTAGGAGAATAAATCACAGTTTTTGAGGTGCTTTACCTCATTTAAAAATTTCCGAGAGAATGGAGCTCACAAACCTCTTCGGAGATTGGTTTTCAACCAAAATCATGTTCACCCCAATAGTCTTCATGGAAGAGAAAAAGTCCAATTTACCCCCATCCCTTTTGGTGCAATATGGAGTGGCAGGCAAGGCCACCATGAAATAAGCAAGATCGTAGCAAGCATGAGGAAGGTAAGTGTGGGCAGCTTCAAGAGCAAAAGCAAGATCCACAAGCAGCAAGCACAACTAACAGCTATTGGTGAGGCATGAGGATTAGATCGTGCAAGTCGAGGTCAACAGCCAATGGGCAAACTGAACCTGGAGGGCCGTAGGCAAGGATCGGTGGGAAAGGCAAGGGCGACAGTCATAATGCAGCTTCGCAGGTACAAGCATGGCAAGGGCGAGGCACAACAACACAAGCAAGATGAGGTCGATGAAGATAAGGACAATCTTGTAGGTGTCCCTTAGTGTTGGCACACTAACATGGTATCAATACTGAACTGTTCCTGACTGTGACTAATGATTCCTTACACTGGATCTTTAAACCTTGGCCTGAAGCATAAGCCATAACTTCACATCATCTCAATCAGCATGAGCATAACTTGTTGTTTTTAGGTGAACACAAAGAGATCACTAGTACGGGCCAAAACCATGATGTTACTAGGTCATATTGACTTTGTCTCGTCCATGTTGGATATTAGTCAAGACAGGGACTTAAACTCTGGAAGAAGAGGAAGGTTCGGCTGCAAAGCACAAGAAGCTTCAGTTTCAAAAGTGAAAGTAGTATGAGAGAGGAATGCCAAAAGGATACTTTGGGTTTCAAAGGGTGGAGGCTTCAAATGCATACAAGAAACGTTAACTCCTTGGCGGACTGTGGAACATTCAAAGTGATGTGAAGGCTTCAACTCAGAAAGAATGTGGAGGTCAAGAAGGCAGAAGAAGCAGCAGCAGCAGCAGCTACATCTGTGGACAGGAATATTTTGCAGTTCAGTTGTGCCAGGAAGAAGCTTCAGCACCTCGGTGAAACTTACTAAGCTCCTTCGTATGGGCAGAGGGATAGAGTTAGGTTGCAAGGGTGAATAGTGGAGGGGTGAATTAGTTAACAAATTAATAACTTAAATAATTATATGGCACAAGTGGACTTAATAAGCTACCAAATAACTACGGTACATAAAATTTTAATACACATTACTTTGTTTATGACAAGCAAACAGATTAATAACTTGCATAACACACATTAAATATTAATAAGTTAGGCTTTGTAAATAAATTATATTAATACTATAGTCAAGTTATGAGGGTGTTAATGGTAGATTTTTTTTAAATTAATTAGATAATTAAATATATAACTTTAAAAAAAATTCTTAAGCTACATTATTTAATATCAATAAACTTAGAAATCATCCTGGGACACTTCGACCAATGCTAAAATAAGCCAAGTATTAGCATCATATAATAGTGAAACCATCTATCCAAAGATAAATACGCTGGCATGGGCTAGTATTTTAAATCTTGGTCAAAATAGTGATGAATATTTGCAACTATGTTTATAATCTTGTTACCCACTAAATATGCTCCTGGGCTTGGTGTGATGGTAACCGTAAGGGGTGTAAACGAGTCAAGTCACTCGCAAGCTATTCGGGTCTTGGTTAGAAAAAAAAGTCTTTCAAGTTCATTCGATTAAGTTAACGAGTCGAGCTCGAGCTTGATTTTGAGCTCGAATACATTATCGAGCCGAACTCGAGCTTAATAGTATTTGGTTCGTGAGCTCACAAACATATTCGTTTAGAGGCTTGTGAAGATGTTCGTTAAGAGATTCATTTAAATATCACCTTATGAATTCCAAAAGAGAAGTTATAAAGACAATTAAACCAATGGTTGAGATTGGTCTACTCCTAGTCTCTCAATCCAATGGTTGAGATTGTTTAAATATGGAATAAAAGTCATTCTCTCTTTTGTGTTGATTAAATTTTCACGAGCTCGATTATGTGCCTAACGAGCTCGAACTCAAGCTTATTTATAAGCCGAGCTCAAACTAAATTGTTTAATTTTTAAACTATCTATTTTCGGGTCGAGCTCGAGACGTTCGCGAACTCTTTAAATTCATTACGACCAAACTCAAGCTTAAGAATTAAAGCTTGAATCAAATTCGGACTGAGCTTGAACTTAGGGAATAGCTAATCGAGCTAAGCTCGAGCCTCATACTGCCCGGCTCCGCTCAATTACATCCCTAGGTAAACAGAAGGATAGTTTCCCATGCAATCAGAGTTCAATTCTCACGGAGTGCAAATAAAAGTTTGCGGCGCTCGAACCACTCATGATGCTAGGTCGTCCCCGTGGCCCATATGTGCTTCCCAGATTTACCCAAAGGCTGGTGGGAAACTTTGAGGCTGACCACTTTTAGGTGAATGAAGGGTAGAAATACCTGGACACCTGGGCTTTCTTTCTTTCTTACCCACTATATATGGTCAATCATTGGAAACCATGCATAATAAATTTTAAATGTACAACATACCAAGTTTCCCATTGTTCAATTTCATCAGGAATATTGTTCTCTAATAGTGTTGATTCTTGTTTCAACCAGAATGTTTTTGATAGTGCCTTGCAAAGTGCAGATTCTTGGGAGTTGGGATGGGAAAAAAAAGGACCGTCAATTCATAGTAGAATCAATTAATATGCAACAATCAATTGTCTGAGACAGGGAAATGAAAATGCCATGTAAGATTCACAGACAGAAGGCGACTATCAATTAAAATCCAGAAATTGCATCTCAAAGCTTTACATCATTCACTAGTATAAAAGAAACACTTCACTGTTGCATGTAAGTAAAATCACCTTGAATTAATATTTAGTAAAGGAAATATATTAAGGGCAGAAGGATGATAGAATAATATTAAACAGAAAATTAAATGATTTCAAAATAATATAAATACTTACTTCAGTATCAGAACGTGCCAATGCAATTAAAGGTGCTACACCTCCTTCCCTTCCAATCGCAATGCTAAATACCAGAAGAAAAAAAATAGGGAATTAAAAAAAAAATGAACCACAAAAAAAGTAAATTGAGTTGGCATTTAATAAATTTGTTTAGTGTGAAACAAGGCCAATGAAGCAGCCTAGTATTTAGCTCTAGTCCAGTTACTCTAGTTATTGGCACCGACATGGTTTTTAGTATCAGTGATGTTGGCATTTAATGATTGGTATTTGCCAGTTTTACTAAGAAGGCAATACTGGGTTGTACTTTATAGTACCAATCAGTTCTTGGCAAGTCAAATTCTCTTCAAAGACAGTAGGTCATAAAAGCAGTATATCATAGCTATGCTCTGGCCAATGTTGAAGCCAGTAAAAGGGCAAGTGTTTAAATTCTTGGAGTCCAAGTTGGCCTATGTTAATTAAACATCTAAAAGAATCAAGATAATAGATAAAATGAATAGGCATGAAATTTTTGTATGTGAAATTTTAGATATATTGGATTTATCATTAAACAACACAGAGATATATACCATCAATAGGATGAAGAATGCAGTTGAAATAAAGAGAAAATTTATAGAGTTTGCATTATTGTCATGTACCTAATAGGCTAAATTAAAATTTTCAAGAATATGATACAACTTGACAGATTTTATAGATCGGAGTGTTAAAATTTTAACAAGCAATAATAAAAATATTAAGATGGATGTGTGGGGTCATTAGAACAAAATAAAAATTACTAATATTCTAGAGCAACTTGGTGGCTCCAATAGAAGATAAAATTATAGAAAATAAATTTAGGTGGTACAAAATTGTTTAAATGCAACCAGATATTTGTATAGTATGAGTTGAATGTATTAAAGAAGAAGGAATAAGAGATTAAAGATTAGTTAACATCATGAAACTACTAGAGTAGACTTGACAATAAATATAGCCTGCATGTAGCTATCTTCAAATAGTCAGGGCACATGCAATTTGATGATGCTTAAATGGATGACAATTCATGGAATTCCTCAAAAAGGGATTGCATAGTCAACATGCTACTCGGCCATCAACTCAGAATTTCTTGATGCCCACGTTAGTATCAAGATTTGTAATCCTTAACCAAGAAAAGTGGATGGAAGAATATCTATAGCTGGCTTCATTAGGAGAACTGGTAATCTTCACCAATCTCCTTTCTCTAGAGTGCATTATTGCTATAAAGACCATAAGCCACTCGTTGATATTAAACCTCAGATATCACATATTAGACAATATGAAAGAGTGCATTGCTTTATGACCATTACCAAACACAAGCTGCAAGTAATATTTCATCTATTTGTAATTACAGAATCATCGGGAATAGAAAAGAAAACAGAACAAATACCTATTAGCCTCTGAAACTGATAAACCCCACAAAGCCCCAGCAGCCCTTTCCTGCAGACCTTGGGAAGCATTTGAACAAGAATGTGCAAGAGCTACCTGGAAATTTCAACAAAATAAATAAGTGTAAAGATTTATTGTGAAACAACATTTCATCCTTCTGCAAAGGAAAAGTATCTAGTGGGACAAACCAAAAGTTTGCAAACAGTGTTAAAGACAATTTGAATCTTCAAATCTAGGATCTACCAGAGAAAAAAAATAAATCTGTTACCTAAAAACCATTGTATCAACGTACAGAAATGAGTAGCCACCCAAATGAAATAGAAGGTTTGAATTTAAGGGGACAAGAGAAAATTGAGAACAAAGACTGTAGCCCTTGTCGCAGAGTTCAACTTCCAGCAAATAAGAAATTCAAGAGATTATCATTTGTAGATTAGAATGGCATGCTCAGGCAGTCAAAAGAATTCTTAAGTTTTATGGTAATATTGTTCTTCTTCCATGTCGACAACGTTAATCTATTCAGCATCCCTTCTAGCACCCCTTGTAATCACTTTAGTTTAGGATTCTTTACTCATTGTTGATACTTTCATTTACTTGAGATACTTGATATTTAATGACAATAATAATTGAAAATTTTCTTTTTTGTTAGAGGTGGCTTGCAAATGAAAGATATAGCATGGGCTATACTTCTATTTTAATCCACAATTCATAATTGCTTCATAACTCTTGTATATAGTTCCAATGAACTAGAGTCTTATATTTAATTGCAGAGTTCTTGTATAATTCCTGTGAATAATAAATCTCTTGTATAGTTTTTATAGTTTTATTGCCTGAGTTTTTTTGTGTATAGTTTGATTTTCTATAATCACTTTATATTTTGTTACTTTGAATTTGCATTGAAACTAGTATAAAAGAACTGAAATCCTCAAATTACCCAAAAAAACTGAAATCCCTAGAACTCAAACCCAACCAAAAAATTTGGTAAAGTTCAAGTGGATACAACCTCAGATCCACTCAAAAGTTCATTTATGACAATCTGTCTAATAGTCTTATGCTAGTTACAATGCATTATACCAACATAATTAACAATTCGGGTGTGTCTGAACACTTAAGACAGTATAACATCGCATGTTTGGTACGATGTATCCAATGCATGTTTGGTGTGACATCCATGCAACCTATCACATCCACAACCCTTGTTAGTGATGGAGATGCCATTGTGCGATATAGTTGTTCTATTGTTGCATACATGTTGATTATGAAACATTATTGGCATCATTGGTTATACTTCCCATTGTATTTTCTACTTTTTGCATTTGTGCTTAGTTTGTTTTGCCTCCCGGCGGATGTCAAATTAGTTGTGCTAGTAGTTTGAGATTATTGTATTTCCCAATTAGACATAACGCTATGTTCTACTTAATTTTGCTCTAAAACTAGCAACTATTTAAAGGTCATGCACAATGGACTACATCTATTGTTAGGTGGATTCACCCAGGACTGGATGTGAGAAAACTGATTGTTTCTATCAGATGATATAAGTCAAAACATCAAGTTTTTTAGGCAGTAAAGCAAAGTTGTAGCCTTTCATCAACCTCTGGTATCAACCTTTTACAGTAATTTTCCCCCCTTAATGATGGTTGAATTCCTTGCGCTAGCATATTATGGAAGCTAAAAAAAAGTCTGAGTTACTACAGAGAACTAAGATTAGTGAGTCGAATGGATTAGTCCCCATCTAGAAAATGCTAGGGTTGTTACTTTTCTGTTATAAAAAATGAACTAGAAAAACTCCTCAACATAAAGAGTGTCGCTAAAGGACTAGCATAACCTTGCCAAATGACTAGTAATAACCATGCCATCTTGGAGATATTTCCGTCCATGCCACCAAATTTGCACATAGGAGAACAATAATTGCCTATGAATACTAGGAAGCCTAGCAAGTGTCAACTGAAAGAAAAGTGCTTCATTGGATAAATAATAGTTCTGATGGCCATCAATGGTGCAGCTTACGGAATATTCATCCTTTCTGCAAAGGATTACAGCACAAAGATGCCACAAGAATAGAAAAATCAAACCTCGATGTAGCATTTGAAGTATTGAGCAACATCCAGTTTCCAACAAGTTGATATTTACTTCATCAAGAAGTTGATAGGGTTATTACTTCTCTGGTTTCATAAACTCAAAAACGCCTTAACATGAGAAGTGCATCCACATGAGATAACCAATATGATACATGGGTATACATAGACTAGCAAACCTTAAATTTACAACTTAAAATGTGGCATTGAACCCCTAGATCAATAACCTATTAATCTAATACCTAGCATTTTAAATATACACAAAGCACATATATCATTTAATTAGTACATATCATATTGTGTACATCAAAAATAACTGTTTAAAAATGGTTCCCAATAATTGGGAACTGTGATAGGCATGCACACCCTTTCTACCAATAATTGGGAATTATAAATGAAAAATCATATTTGTAAATATAGCATCCAAAGAGAGAAAGAGAAATGGATCCTTAAAGTTTTTGTAATGGGAGATGCAAAAAGACACTGGATGATTAAAGAGATATACCAACGCTTCGACTCCACCAACTAAAGCAATGGCTTCTCGATTTCTATCATCAAAAGATAAATTCCATAAAGCACCAGCAGCTTCTTGCCTGGGTAAGTGACAAAAGAAAATTACTATTATACAAAGCATTGGTAATGTTGAAAAATTGGTGTTCTGAAAAAAAAATGAAAATTAAAAGCCTCATATTAGAATGAAATATATATTAGATGTACAAAGCAAAGAGGTCAGATATATGTGAAGCATATTTGCCTGATACAACATAACAATTCAGAAAGTTGAAGATCACTGCTGAGAAGTTCAATTCAAAAATACAAATACCTTACACCTTCATTTTGAGAATAAGTTAACTGCACTAGCGCCTCAAGTGCACCTGCCTCTTGGCCAACAGTGGCATTGTTGCTGTTGCTGTCGCCATGGGCTGCCAAATTAGCCAAAGCTCGTGCAGCCTAAGATAAGGGGAAAAATTAGAGGGATCCTAGAATCTCAAATTACACAACATTAGGATAGAGTAGAAGCTTCCACAATAAACCATGTTTTAAAAGGACTTCTAGCAAAATAATATAGAAACTCTAGATAGAACAAATGCTAGTCAGCAACATAGGTCTAAATTAAAAGTCCTTAGGTCGATTGAATCATTGCTCCCAGCAAACAAGCCAATACAATCAAAGCAAACAAAAGAAAGTAATGTTCCAAATTCAAAAAAGTTTCCACTTTTATTTTTTATCGTATTTTTTTTTACATATTTCAGGGTGGTGTTTACAAGGTACTACAATTTTCTGAATAATAACCTGAGTGATACTGCCTATGTTCAGTTTGTGTCCATTTCTGATGCTTGCTTTTTATAAATTTAAATGGCTCACCTATCTCAGAGAACATCTTCGTTGAAACATAAAAAAATAGGTTATTATCTCCATAAGTGATTGGTGGAGTGTGTATATACATAAAGTTATAATAGATACAATAAACCACACTCCAAGAAAAAAGTGTGTTAATGTTTTTTTATGCTTCATCAGTGTTGTCAGATTGGCCATCCCATAGCGGAATGTGAAGAATCTGCCATGGAGACCTGCATGGCGTGGCGGCCACAATTTTCATGGCGCCATGGCGGAAAGCTGCAATTTTCCCGAGAAAATTGAAAAAAAAAGGGGGTCATTTTAGTATTTTGGTGGCAAAAGGCAATTCGCTCGACCTCAGCACCCCATCAACCCGTCCAGGGCCAACACGGAGAGGTAAATCACAGGGGCTACTAGCCCGGATGTTGTGGCTAGGGCGTGGAAAGGGTGAGCACACTGGCTTTACCAGGTTTTGACCCCCAGACCTCAAGGTGGCAACACCCACACACTAACCATCAGTCCATCCCGTGGGGTATTTTGGGGTAGAGCCGTCAATTTGGGTTAGGCCCGTCGGGTTGGCCCGCCTTGCTAATTTAAACGGGTTGGGTTGAAATTTTATCAACCCAAGCCCGTCGCGGGCCAACCCGCCTAGGCCCGCGACCCGCATGGGTCGGCCCGTGATAGGCTTGGGTTGGCCTGCGGGTTGAGAAACACACGCTAATTAAGTTTTATGTTAATTTATTATCTTTATTTGTTATAATTTTAAAATAAAAATAATACTTTTTCATCGAACATGAGTACTCATTAGTATCTATTTACATTTAAAATACATGTTTCTAGATATATTTGATTGATAAATCCTCAAATGTTGAAGATATGAATTTTTTTAAATTTTATTTTATTTTTGATGGACCCGCGGGTTGGCCCGCGTAACCCGTGACCCACCTTAGATTGGGTTGGATCGAGGATTTCCCAACCCGCCAAGATGACGGGTCGGCTCGCCCCGCCAAATGGCCAACCCGCTACGGGCCGACCGCCCCGCCATGAGTTGGCCCATCTGACTATCTATTTTGGGGTTTTATTGAAAGACAACCCTAACCCATCGACTCATTTGCTATCCCTTCTTTGTTTCGCCCTTCCGATAACTGAAGAAGCTGCCCTGCCGACCGATTCTTCAAAGAGACTGCCGGTGAACCTCCAGCGACCCTCGGCGACCTCTGGCAAAGTGAATTGACCGGCGACGGCCTCCATCTCGCATTAACCGGGTTGGTCTTCTTCTGCAGTTCGCGCTTCCTCCAGTTCACGCTTCCACCTCCATCTTCAAGGCCGATTCTCGGCGACCTCCGGTGACCATCGGCGACTCCGACAACCATCGGTGACCTCCGGCTGCGGCGGCCTCCATCTTGCAGCAACCAAGTTGGTCTTCTCCTTCAGTTCGCGCTTCCACCTCCATCTTCAAGGTCGATTCTCGGCGATCTCCGGCTACGACGGCCTCCATCTTGCAGCAACCAAGTTGGTCTTCTTCTTCAGTTTTGCTTCTTCAGTTCAGTTTCTTCAGTTCTGTCTTCTTTCCATGGCCTTGCTGAATGCTGGGCCTTGTTTTTTCTTTTTCTGATTTTAATTTCTTTAGTGAGCTACAATGGAAAGTCAAGGTCAAGTTTCACAAACCACAAGGTCATCTAGAACAGACCCTGGTTGGAAGTATTGCCATCTAGTAGAAGAAAATAATACCAATGATGTTATTTGTAATTTCTGTGCAAAAGTGATGAGAGGAGGAATTACAAGAGCCAAAGAACACTTGATGGGGAAGACTGGCAATGACTCTCAGTGTCCTAAATGGCTAAATGTCCAAAAGATGTAAAAGATAAGTTATGGGCTCTTTATAGAAAGAAAAAGAAGCAAGAGAGTGATGAAATGGCAGCTATGAGGGACCTTGATCTTGAGAATTTGCAGTTTGGATTATCTGAAGATGATACTCAAGAGATTGTGGATACCCCTAATCCTAGTCAAAGGAGAGGTGCAAAGATTGAGGCAGCAAAATATTAGAGAGGCATGTGATAAGGAAGCGGTGGCAAGGGTTCATCAATACATAGCCCAATGGTGGTATCAAGCTGGACTTTCATTCAATTGTATCAAATTAAAGAGTTTTAGTGATATGTTGACAGCCATTGGAAGCTTTGGTCTCAATTTGCCTCCTCCGTCTTATAATGATATAAGAGTTCCACTTCTTAACAAAGAGTTGGAGTACACCAAAAATTTGATGAATGATCATAAGGAGCAGTGAGACAAACACGGTTGTTCGATCATGTCAAATGCTTGGACTAATAGGAAGCAAAGGTGCTTGATTAACTTCTTGGTGAACTCTCCTGCTGGAACAATGTTTGTGAAGTCTATTGATGGTTCAAACTTTGTGAAGACGGGTGAGAAATTGTTTGAGTTACTTGATTCTCTTGTGGAGGAGATTGGTGAGGAAAAGGTTGTGCAAGTTATAACTGACAATGGTAGTAATTATGTTTTGGCGGGCAAAATGTTGGAAGAGAAAAGACCACAATTTTATTGGACTCCTTGTGCAGCTCACTGCTTGGATTTAATTATAGAAGACATTGGAAAAATTCCATTGATAAAGAAGACTATTAAAAGGGTAACAAGTTGTCTAAGGATCCTAAGGGCAAGAAAGCAACGAAAATTGCAATTATGTCTTCCTTTTGGAACCTTATAGATTACACCATTGAAATCATGCGTTCTCTTGTTCGTGTGTTTCATCTTGTTGATGGTGAAAGAAAGCCCGCAATGGGTTATATTTATGAGGCAATGGACAAGGAAAAACAGTCCATCATAAAGTGCTTTAGTGATGAAAGCAAATACAAGGATGTGTTGCACTCATTGATAATAGATGGAATTGTCAACTCCATCGCCATGCATGTAGCAGGACATTTTTTAAACCCACAGTTCTACTATGGCAACCCGGATTTAGAGTATGATCTAGAAGTCACAAATGGGATGTATGATTGTATCAAGAGATTGGTTCCAAGTCGGGATGTGCAACAAAAAATTTTACTTGAGCTACCAATTCATAAGAGTGTTGGTGGCCTTTTGGAGATGAATTTGCAATATCACACAGAAAAATCCTTGCACCTGGTGAGAAGATTACAACTTCTAGCTTTCAAATTTCTTTTGATTTTAAATTAAAGTAATTTGCTGACATGATCTTTGGATTTGTAGCTTATTGGTGGCGAATGTATGGTCTTTCTACTCCAAATTTGCAAAAATTGGCTGTCAAGATTTTGAGCTTGACATGTAGCTCTTCAGGATGCGAAGGAAACTAGAGTGTTTTTGAGCATGTAATTAGCATTTTCTATCACTTTGCCTTTTTGTTATTGTTAGAATAAGCAATAGTAATGCTTAGATTATATTGATATTGCAGATTCATTCTAAGAAGAGAAATAGGCTTGAGCATAAAAGGTTGGAAAACTTGGTTTTTGTGAAATATAACCAAGCGCTCAAGCAAAGATATGATATTAGGAATGAGATTGACCCTATCTCACTCAATGACATTGATGATTGTAATGAGTGGATGGTTGGAGAGCTAAAGGATGAGGATCATGATGCTAGAGATGACTTGGTGTTTGCAGATGATAACACTTTGACTTGGGAAACTGTATATAGGGCATTAGGGGTTGGAGAGTCTAGAACATATACTAAGCGACAAAGTAAAAAAAGAAAGGAACCCTCAAGTGGTGATAGACTATCAAGTGGTGCAATAGCAACAGGTACTAGAGTTTCTAAAAAGGGAAACAGTGTCAGTGCCAGTGGTTGAAGAAGAACCTAAATTTGATGACTCTGAGGGATCCAAAGAAGACGAAGAAGAAATCAAATATGATGATTCGGAATCAGAAGGAGAAGCAGAGGGATATGCCTCGGATGGACCCATTGACGCTGATTACCTTGGGGATGAGAATATAAATTAGAAACTAAAATAGTTTATTTTAGTTAGCCTTTGTCTTAATTTGTGTTAAAGAGTATTGAGTTGAGTTGGTTTGTATATTGTTTTGAACTTGAGATTTCGATTCTACTTTTTGTTTCTAGCTTCTAGTGTCCTACTATTATGACTTGTTATGACATGACACTGTGCGTTTGAGGCTTTGATTTGCATTTGGTCATGATTAGTTTACATCTTTTTCTTGATATTTTGATGCATTTGACGAATTTATTTCAAAGAATATATTTGTTCTTCATATGTTGTTAGTTTTATTATTTGTCATATTTGGAATTTTTTTGTGTGTTTTTTGTATATATATAAAAACATTTTTCAGTCCGCCATATCCGCAACGCCATCCGCCAATATTTCCATGGCGGATTTTTAGCTCACCGCCATAAGCCGCTATCCGCCATTGACAATTATGTGCTTCATAAATTGACTAACTGTAACTAGTCGCTCTACTCTAGCTACAATAAAATAAACCATCTTAATGGCAAGATGTATCTTATGCTTCTTTAACCAATTTTTTATTTGAAATAATTATAGTTAGACTTCCTACAAAGTAACTTTGCCGTTCTAAAATAAAAGTGTATTCCCTCTATCATAAAAAGTGATCTTATGAACCATAAACCATTAATTATTTCCTAGCATGGTCAACCAAGGACTTCAATGATATAGTGAGTTTCCAAATATTTTACCTTAATTGTACCTTTTACATCAATTGAGGAAGAGAGAGACCAAAGAAGATTTGGTTAGCAATGATAAAACAACATAAAATTCATCTAAATATAGATGTGAATATATTAGGTGATAGAGTCTATTCATGTAACCGACCCCACTTGGTGGGATAAAGACTTGGTTATATTGTCGTTGTAATTGTACAGTCTACAATGGTACCAATCAAGTGAATCTCACCAACATAGATGGTTGGAAAAGCAGCACACAAGAAGTATTTATGGATCTGGGAACACAGAGACTTCCTTTTTTTGACAAATGTTTTTTCTTTACGCATACATTATTTAAAAATGAGAGTTTCTGTTTTTTTATCAGTATATGGCTTTTTTCTCATCTTGATGGTTTGTAGAGGCATAGGAGTAGCAACATATTAATTGGTGGTGAAGAGAGGAATTAGTGTTAACCATGTGGTGTCCAGACCAGGGCAGGGAAGTGCTGGTCAGTCACAGATACAGTCCCATAATACATGGGGTTTCTTAAAGGCGTGTGCATAGTAGGTGGGCAGCTGAAGATGGACTGGTGGTGAGTTTCTACTAGATGGTGATGAAGTGAGAAAGGAAAGATGTAGAAAAGCATGTTGAGAAAGTGGGAAAATGTTGCTAAAATAAATTTTTTAAAAAAAATAATCTAAGCAGATGGAAATTATTCATTCCAAATGGTAAAAGCATGTTCTCAGTGGCCAAAATAGAAAATTGGTATATGCCAGGGAAGATTATGGAAATAGCGTTTGCAAGAGACAGTCACAACACACTCAGGAGGGCCAAATATGTGATTTGATGAGTTTCATTCTTAATGATAGGATGTTGGAATTGTGGTGTGCCACAGTTAATGAGTGATGGTTAGCAAGCAAACAAGGTATGGATTGTTGTCCAGAGAAGAGAACAGATCGACTGAGAAAGGGAAGACGACGAGATGAAGAGAGATAAGAGAATAAAATAAAACTGGGGCAGAAGGAGGAGAAGGATCAAGGTAAATAACCAGAAGGTTAAGAAGAGGACAAAGGAAGGATAACCAAGAAAATGAGGAAAAGATAGACAAAAGGATTTGGTGCCAAATTAGAGAGACAAGAAGAAGAAGAAGAAAGTAAGGGGGCTCACACATAAAATTTAGAAAAAGTCATGTTGGGTGCCCAATATCATATTTGCAATGGATACAGCTACTGATTCTCATTAACATCAAGTTCAACCATTAGACGACTTTAAACATACAGAGGAGACCTTTTAAAAAATGTTAGGGTAAAAAAACAATACCCAGTGTAACATTAAAACAACCCATGACAACTGATCATACATTGACCTTTGAGGCGAAGGGTGGTTTGCCTTGTGGTGGGTGTGGATGACAACTAGAGGAACAAGAAAACAGTGGCTAAGATAAGGATGGTGGGCTAATCCATGATAGTGAAAAGACTGAAAAGTGTTAACATTTAACCTTGGAATGGTGGCTCCAACAATGAAGGGCAATAAGCCACATTGCGGTGTGTGTCAGCCTTGTTAGTGGACTAGGTAGTGTGCACCATGCAAGGCTTGCAAAGTGTTGTGAGGCAATTAACATGTCTACAAATAAGCCACATTGGTTGCGATGGTGAAACTCCTAATTAGGCATAATATGAGGTCACAGCCTTAATCACACTAATAAAAAGATGGTTGAGGCCAAATGGACAAGCCTGTGATCGGCAATAAGAGGATTGGACAGATTGCACAACAGGCCAAGAAAATATAGACAAGGGAGTTAGGAAGTGAAGAGAAAAGGAAGAAGAAAGAAAAGAGAGAAGATGAATTCAACTCCAATACCACTTTATGTAGATCCACCAAGAAGGAGAAGAGAGAGAGATGTGAGGGAATAGAAGGGTGAAAGGAAGAAGAGATGGAAGAAGAGAGGAAGAAATGGAAGAAAAAGGATATGCACAATCCATAACCAAAATATGGTGTCAGATACACCAACAAGATACCTTGTATATGAATTAGGAAAGGATTAAAAACTGAACCCACTAAACAAAGACACTATCTTTTACAATTACTAAAATAATCCTACAAACTGAACTCCTATTCCATCCATCTATTCCATAATGAAAACAAATATTGTATGTACACAACTTTCTTCTAAAAGTCTATTTGACTACATCTTTGTCCATATGTTTAAAGTTGCAATGAATAGATTGATACAGGGGTGTGCAAACTTTCTTTCTTGGTGAAAATAGCAATAAGATCCTGCTAATCTTGCTGATAACAAGAGAAGCAATCAACAGAATGGCATGGATTGTTATTGTTTGAAAATTTTCCTTGGGAGTTGCTCGGATTGGTTCAAATTTTCAGATGTGACATATAACGATTTTGTATAGCTCCAAGTTATGCAGTTTGATGACCTGAAATGTGTTGCTTTCTCACAAGATACATTGAGATTATCCTCAGGAAAATGCAAGAAAAACATAAAAGACACAAAAGTAATATGCTGCTCAGACCTGTTCTTGGACTCCCTCGACTTTACATGATTTAGCAAGTGTCACCAGTGCACAAACACCGCCAGCAACTGCAATCTCCACACTGCACTTGTCATCGGCAGCCAGATTTGCAAGTGCACCTGCAGCTCGTTCCTAATTTGAGAACATGTGTACTTAAGTAGTTTTTTAATAATTGTCTTTATGTTAAACTGGCAATAGACCAGATAAATGAAACATACTAGAACTCCATCTGCTCCAGATTGCCACTTAAAAATAAGATCCACCAGGGCTTTAACTCCTCCAGCTTCAGCAATAGCTGCCTGAAATCAAAACAACAATTGTTATTGAATAAGTCAACTGCGGAAGGCACCAAATGCCCATTGAACAGCAGACCTTATGCTCCTCTCCACAGAAAGGTTCCAGAGCCCCCCAGCGGCTTCTTCTGCGACCAATCTGTTTGAGGATCTTGCAAGGTTGGCTAAGATACTAATTCCCCCTTCATCAGCAACTGCTTTTGCAACTTTAGAATTCACTGACAAGTTTGCAATAGCCTACATTTACAAACACAAATAGACAAAATAGAATCAAGGCCAGAGTTTTTAAAGTATCAATCATGTCAACCAAATCTCAACCTTTGCAGATTCAGACTGTACACCCTCCCAACAAGATCGAGCAAGTTCCAAAAGCAAAGGTATTCCACCGTTTTGCATCACTGCTTCTGCTCTTGCAGGTTCCACTGCGGCATTCTCATCCTCGGTCACTACAAATGTGGCCAGACCCGTTGCTGCTCTCTCCTGCACATCCTCCTGTGAGCTTTTTGCTAATCTTAGCAACATCGAAGCCCCTTGTCTCAACCAAAAATCATCCATCCCGTGTGGATTACTCTCTGCTATTCGAAGAAGCGAGTGTGAGAGGATCCACTCTAGCCAGATCATGATGTCATTCAGATTCTTATCCTCATTCTGAAAATTTATCCATTGCACAAATATATTTTGTTCATTCGGAACTGATCCCTTAAACAGGGAAATAATTCCCCTTAAAACATCAGTAAACTGGGTAAGTAGAAGCTTCCCCCTAGTGTTGATGAACATGCTGGGATTGCGGCTCCCTTCCTCATCAACTGCAGAACAGTTGAGAGCACAGAGTACCTTGAGATTCTTTGATGTGGAGAGAAGTCTTGAGACAGCATTAGCAGAAACATCAGTCCTTGAAACATCCAAACCGACCAGGTTAGGAAGGTTACCCCACGATGAGGAAGCTGTAGCCCATTGTATATTCCTTGAGCCAGCTATCGAGAGAAACCTCAGTGATACCACATTCTCTAGGGCAGCCTCATCAACCTTTCCACAATCCAAAAATGCAATCTCTGACAACTGCGGGCAGTGTCTCACGAGGGCATTGATGGCTTCTCCATTAACATCCCGGATGCCAGAGAGACGCAATCGCTTCAGTCTAGTGCAGCACATGGCGACATGGCGGACTGCATCACTGGTTACTCGCACGCAGGGATCTGGGCCGATCTGGAGGCTCTCGAGGGCCTCGTGGCGTGCGGCGATCACAGAAAGGGTGGCATCAGTTATCTCACCGCAGTAATCCCCAGCAATTTCCTGAAGGCCGCGCGCCTGTAAGTTGATGAGGGCGGAAGCGGTCTTGGATCCATGGAAGCGGAGTCGGCGAAGGTGGACGCATCGCCCCGCAAGGGCGCCTATACTGTCGGGTTCGCAGCTGTGTGCGCGGAGGTCAAGAGAAGTCCAGAGGCACGGGGAGGAACCAAGGAGGCGCCAGCCGCGGCAACTGGAGCCGAGACTCGCGCGGTCGCGGTAATTGAGTCGAGAAAAGAGCTGTACCACCGTGTCGTCAGGCAGGGCAGTCCAGTCCACGGCGGCATCGTCGGCGCCGCCGCTGCGACCCCAGGGGCGGGGGATCTCGCAGTGATCAGAGGACTCAGCGAAGGGTGCCGAGACGGCGGCCCTCTCCTTGTCCTTGGAGTAGGAACCTCGCCGCCGCACCCTCCGGCTCATGGCGAGCCAACTACCGACGAGATTCCTGGCCTATCAATCAGTCCTTGCGAGATCACCATGCGAAATCCGAGGGCAGAAGCATGGGAAGATCGTAGGTGGCCTGGTATCGTTCGATCAAATTCGTTTCTAGGGTTTGCGGAGCAATCGGGTGCAGCGATTGAGGGAGCTGGGGCGACGGGCCTTTATGAATGACGCCCTCATCATTCGCCAATGGAAAACATATATAACGATATTATCTTGAAACAAAACCTAAAAAACCTAATTAATATCTAAATTAAAATTTAACCGTTTTGATATCTGATTTATAAAAACATCTCTGCTCACTCTCTTTTTTTTTCTTGCAGTTGCTGCTATTTTACCGTTGTTTTCATTATCTCTTCGCATTTGAGTGCATTATGAACAAATCTCAATTATAGAATACGTCTATCCCATTGTCTTTCATGTCATCCTTCGTGGATTTATTATTAGCTTCCTGGACACTGATACAGTGATAGGGCGACTGATGGGGCTGGATAGCCCATGTCCGACACGGAGATGAAGAAGTCAGGACAAGACGTAACCCTCTTCTCGGGCCCCGAGGCCCCCTTTTGGGGGTGCGCTCGGGAAGGATAGGCCGAGGATCCCTTACGGAAGCCCCCTCGGGAGATAAGGCCTCGAGAATACTTCGGGATATATGGCACCCCGAAAACCCCCCGAGCTCACCTCGGGAGGTGGAGTCCTCACAACAGCCGACCTCGGGAGCCCTGAGTGTCTCAACTGGATAAAAGGTGATAAGGACGCGGACTGATTCAAAGGATATCCCTTTATCACCTAAAGTAGAGGGTGTGGCCTGAATACCGGAAACGTGGCATCGATAAAAGGGGCCACGATTAGTCTGCCGACATCGGTATAAAAGGTGGTTTAACCCCTCCGGTAAGGGGGTTACGATCTCTCATCTTTACATTCTGTCTTTCTTTCTCACCACCATTCGGACACCATACTAACTTGAGCGTCGGAGTGGACTCCGCGGGACCCCTGCCAGCATGTCCCCTAATGCTTGTGTTACTCTCGCAGAATCCCCACGTTCCTCCTTAGGGTCTGAGCCTCAGTGACTGGCCATCGTGGACGACTCCTTCCAGAACAAATTTGGCGTCGTCTGTGGGAAACTAGTAAAACACCTGAAGGAACGTCGATGACAAGATCGGAGGGGCAACCCCTCACCCTTACGCGAGAGGAATTTGACCGCCTGGTGGCTAACGCCATCAAGGAAGCCTTGGAGCAACACCAAATTGAACAGGTTGCCCCCCAACCTGTGAGTCCGGTGAGGGAGGAGATCCCTAGAATCTCTGCCTCGCACTTTCGAAGGTCCTTGACCCCTGTGGGGCGACAGAACGGCGCAGCCCAAGGTCCTCAGAGAGAATCCCCTGGAGAGGGGGAAAAGGCCCACTCAGTGGCCTCCAGTGCTCAGAGGCAGAACGAGGGACCGGCGAGGAAGGAGGGACCCAAGGTCTTCCAGAAGACTCCCTCTACCCCTTTCTCGTCGGAGATTGTGAAGGACCCTATGTCGAAGCAGTTTCGCGGCCCGGAGATCCCTGAGTATGATGGGAAGACAGATTCAGAAGATCATGTCTGTAAGTTCGAAAATGCGGCACTTCTACACCAATATACGGACGGAGTGAAGTGTCGGGTGTTTTTGAACACCTTGTCTGGAGCAGTGCAACGGTGGTTTTAGAGGCTGCCCCAAGGTTCCATCAACTCCTTTGCAGAGTTCAAAACGGTCTTCCTCCACCATTTCGCAAGTAGTCGCCACTACCAGAAGACAGCACTCAACCTGTTCGCCCTTAAGCAAAAGCCCAAGGAACCGCTCAAGGAGTACATATAGAGGTTCAATCGGGGTGGCACAGGATGTACCTAGCGCAACATCGGAGATACTCGTCAGCGCCTGCACCCAAGGGCTCGCGGAAGGAGACTTCTTTCGGTCCTTGGTGAGGAAGCCCCCCCCCCCCCCGGGTCAGTTTTGATGACTTGCTGGGACGCTCAGTCAAGCATGTCAATGTAGAGGAAGTACAATACGACCGGCGCAAGGATCCAGTTGGAGCTCCTCCTCCCGCAACCCCTCGGTCGGATAGGAAGGAGCCCCCGGCTCCGGCGAGGGGAAAAGACCTACCGCCCGGAAGGGATTACTGGATTGACAGGCATCGGTTGACACCGAGCAGCCGGAGACATTGCCCAAGTACTGTAACTATCATTGTAGTTTGACTCACTCCACAAAAGAGTGTCATGCCCTGAAGAAGAAGTTCACTGAGGAAGCGGATACCAAACCGCTGAGAAAATGGAACAAGTCAGGGTATCACCGAAGGTCGCCACAACAAAGCCTTTCCCCTCGACGATGACCCGCAGGGGAGAACGAAATCCGACCGCGGTCCCGATCGCGATCCAGAGGCAGGAGCCGGGGGCCTGCGCCCCGAAGATCCCTCTCCTTGGAAAGAGAACCTCAAAAGGGCAAAGCTCCTATGCGGGGCCCCCCTTCGGGCCATTTGGGGGTCATCTCAGGAGGACCTACCGAGGGTGACTCTAACCGAGCCCGGAAGTCGTACACTCGGCGGTTGGAAAACCACTCCATCGGGACAAGCCGAAGCCAGGTGGCAAGCCCAACTATCTCGTTTGGGTCATCCGACCTCGAAGAAGTGGAAGCTCCACATGAGGACACCATAGTGATTGTGGCTCGCATCGCCAAGTATGAGGTAAAACGCATCTTCGTAGACACGGGGAGTTCCGTGAATATTCTGTACAGAGCGGCTTGAGAGCAGATGCAGATAGACGAGGATGAATTGATCCCCGTCTCGACCCCCTTGTTTGGTTTCACAGGATATCGCGTACAGCTATTAGGGCAGATTACCTTGTCACCCTCGCTGGGCAGCGACAGGCTTGAGAGAACCCGGAGGACTCCTTTCTTAATTGTGGACGCGCCTTCCTCCTATAATGTCATCTTGGGTCGACCAACGCTCAACACCTTCCAGGCGGTGGTCTCTGTATACCACCAGAAGATCAAGTTCCCGGTGGGCGATCGAGTGGTGGAGGTCCAAGGGGATTAGCTTGTTTCACGAAGGTGCTACAGTGGCGATGTCAGGTCCGAGTCTAGGAAGAACTCACAAAGCCTGGAGGAATGTTAAGGTCCCCGACCCCTCATGTCTCAGTAAGATCCGAAATTTGCTCAGTGCAACTGTCTATGTCTTTTTGTGCGCTTGCAGCCAAATCAAGTAATAAAATAGAATGCTTCTTTTCAAAATGACAAATGTGCTCCCAAGTAATCCAAAACCCTAATGCTCCGCGGTCCAGCCGACGCCTGGGGTACTTAGGCTTGGTTCGGGACCTACGCGCCCGTCCAAGTAATCCAAAACCCTAATGCCCCGTGGTCCAGCCGATGTCTGGGGTACATAGGCTTGATTCGGGACTTACGTGTCCGTCTAAGTAATCCAAAACACCAATGCCCCATGGTCCAGCCGACGCACGGGGTACTTAGGCTCGATCGAGGACTTACACCCCCGGTTGAGTAACTAAAACCCAACGGGGAACCTAATCGATTTCAAAGCGAAAAACAACATGTACACACGTTCGGGAGAACCCACAGAACGTTGGAATATCAATACAAAGCAGTCATATACACAGGACAGGTATCCAAAAGTAATCATTTATTTACATAAAGAGATACATGAAGATATACATCTTTGCGGTCTGGGACGAAGATGGATGCCTGAGGTCACACATGAGTAGCTCGGGTACTCACGTCGAGTAGGCTGGGACGAAGATGGATGCCTGAGGTCACACATGAGTAGCTCGGGTACTCCCGTCGAGTAGTATGGGACGAAGATGGATGCCCGAAGTAACACATGTACTCCCGTCGAGTAGTTTGGGACGAAGATGGATGCATGAGGTCACACATGAGTAGCTCGGATACTCCCGTCGAGTAGTCTGGGACGAAGATGGATGCCCGAAGTAACACATGTACTCCCGTCGAGTAGTCTGGGACGAAGATGGATGCCCGAAGTAACACATGTACTCCCGTCGAGTAGTCTGGGACGGAGATGAACGCCTAAAGTAACACATGAGCGGCTCGGGTACCCCCTCTAATGGTCTAAGATGAAGATGGATGTCTGACATAACACATGAGTAGCCCAGGTACTCCCTCTGGGTGATCCAGAATGAAGATTGATGCCTGAGGTAACACATGTGCAGTTCGGCCCCATCAGGACACCCTCGATCTTCGCCGTAAACAGGCATAAAAAAGAGGAGGGAGTATGAGCCGCCGCAATTTCTCTCCGGAGCACGAGAGGGCGTAACTCCGGGCTGCCACCCAAGTACAGGTAGAGAAAAAAATACAAGGGGTGGATAGCAAAACAGATGGAAATATTCTCAAGAAACCCGGGCGCCGACTCTGTCTCCCTCGGTAACGACGTACCTCACAGATACCCTCGTTTTCCCGAGAAAATGAGAAGCCGATGGTGCGTGGGGTATACCGCCACCGGCCGACCAGGGGTTTGGGGATTAGCAGGATGGGTCATCTCCCCTATGCTCCCTGGCGGGCCACATAAGGTCCTTTCCGAACTCCACAGACAAGCCGGGAGTTCCACCTCCCCTAGAATCTTCAGCGAGACCCCGGGCATATCTCCACCATGCTCCCCGGCAAAGGGGGTGACACAAAGTCCTCTACCCCTGTCTAGTCCCTCAACCAAGGGCATCACGGGGGTTTGAAAAAGAGACATGGAAGATGCACGTAAGGACAGAGGGAAGCGAGCGAAAACCAGAGGGATGGAGAAGGTTGGCTCCCCCATCCCCCTATTTATAACGAGGGGATTCTCTCCATGCAGTTAAGGTGTGGCAGAGGCAGTAACGCCAAACGTCTCTTCGACTGGTGCGCCCTTATGATGCCTAGGAACCCACGACTCTTAATGGGTCCAATTAATGAGATCGCGAATAATATGGAGAAGACGGTTCGAAAATAACCTTTACACCTTTACAAGGAGTCGCGACAGACATAAAATCAAGGCGCAAGGATGTTTAGAATCCGCCTCGAAGGCAATCGTCGGTGGAGCACACACGCAAAAACACACACGTATGGAAGCAGGAAAATAATCACTTTAAAATCACTCCTATTACGACCCGACCCGCTCCTCGGGCCAAAATCAGGCTCCAGGAGCTCGAGGCCTCAAGAAAGGATCTCTATCCAGTTCGGAGGCAGTTACAACTTTGGGTCAACATTAGGAGCGAGGAGCTGGTCTTTCTTTAATGTATCAATAGCTCCATGGAAGCCTTGCAGCAAGCGCTTCATAACTTGGTCGGTCATAATCACGCGAAACTCCTCCGACTTCAGGAACTTCGTCTTCTAATTGGCCTCGATTGCCTCAGACCTAGAAGTGCTCGCACGAAGGGCAAGAAGCTCGGCCTCAGCAGCCTCTAGAGAACGCCTCACCTACCTATGCTCCGCAGACGTATCGTCGTGTTCGAGCAAGACCTCCTGGAGTCTCTCCGACACAGCTCGCTCATCTGAACGAGCCTGGATCAGGTCATCCTCAAGGATAGAGGCACGGTCGGTGGCCAGTAGGAGGTCCGACTCCATCTGGCCTGACAGCCTCTTCTCTCTCTACTGGAGCTGATCTCTCTCCTGCGTCACCCGAAGAAAATCCCAGGTAACCGATACAGCCTTCTCGAACGCCAGGCGTTCTCGGTGCCAGGAGCTCTCAAGGGCATGCTCCGTATCTCACAAGAGCTTCCTCAGCTGCTCTACTTCTTCACGGAGAGCTCTGCTGATGTCGGCCTACACCACCCCAGCCCGATGCTCGAGGCCCGCGGTAGCCTCCGCCTGTAGAGCTCGGTGGAGTAAGACTTCCACTTGGGGTCCGGAATACAAGCCCTGACCGATCACCAGGCAATCCTCCGTGGCCTGTCATTACACCAAAAGATCAACAGCCGGACAAGAAAGTAGTCAAATACCATAATAATTCGCACCTGCAAAAGGGTCTTCCGAAGATTGGCCAGTGGCCCATCAAAGGCCCGCACGACTACCTCGGCAGGAATGCTGGGTGTATCGCCCCGCTCTTCGAACGGCGAAGAGAGGGGCGAAGGGGAAGTCGCTGGACGGCAGGAACTTCAGTAGGCACGTCGGAGTCCTTCCCTTCCGAACTGGAAGCCCCCTCCGGCAAAACCTCCTCAGTTGGAATCCCCGTCAATTGCACTGTGGAGGAAGATTGCAAGGAGGCCTCAAATGCTACATCCAATCTCTCCTTTAGTCGATCCAGTTTCAAACGGAATTGATTACGCAACGCCTCCTTACCCATCGGAGGAACGACCGGTTCGACGGAACAGGAGGGAGGCACCAGGGTGGCCGCCTCGGGGGTAGCCGACGCAGGCGCAGCTACCTCGGTAGGCAAAGCCGTTTCTTCAGGCATCGGGGGCAGGGGAGAAGAGCGAGCGAGACATCTTTTCTTCCAAGAAGGGCCCAGGCCCTTGGGAAGCCGTCGTTTCTGCCGACTAAAAGGCTGGCTAACCATCGGGGTGACTGAGGATGTAGATTCGTCGTCCCCTGGATTAGGGCTGCTCGCGCCTGGAAAGGAGCCACCCCCGGAAGGAGGATCCATTACAGGAGCAACTGGTTGGGCTGGGGGCACTGGCTCTTCGACTAGCGGGGATGTAACAGTAACCTCGACGCCCTCAGGCTGGACGACCTCACAAGGCGGGATAGCGGGCCCCTCAGTGGACTCAGCGGGGCCGAAAGGGGTGCCAAGAACAATCGGAGGGGGGTTCAGGGCCTTCTTGTTGGCCTCCTCCCACTTAATGAGCCGACTCATCGTCTTGGTATACATGACTTCCTCTACAGAAGCCAAACAGAAAGAGTATCAGTCAGAACCAATGTGCGTGGAAGCGAGAGATGGAGATACCTAGGGTGGGGCTGATCGGCGTTACTTTAGGACTAAGGTCCGCCCGGTACATAAGCTCTTCGCTCTGCACCAGCCTCGAGCCACTGAACTCCATGCCGGAAAGTACCTCTCTAGCATGATGATACACCGGGCTGTGAAGAAAACTCTCCAAGAGGGGAGGGGAGGGCAAATCTGATATCCAGCACAGAGGGCTGAAGGGCAATAACGGTAGGCGAATGAAGAAGAATTTCTCCTTCCACCCCTTGTGGGAAGAAGGAAATCCTCCCAGAAACCTATGGCCCGGACGGGCCGCGAAGCTAAAAATGCCTCTTGATCCTATCGGAATGAAGAAAGAATGAAAAAGGTGCGGAGTCAGAGGGAGCCCTAAAAGCTTAAAGATAATGTACGCCCCCCCCTATTTGGGTGAAGGCATTAGGAGCCATCTGATGCAACGAAATACTAAAATAGGAAGCTACGTTCGTAAAGAAGGGGGATAGGAAAACGAAGCCCTAGCTCCATCTGCCCTAAGAAAAAGGTCAACATGTCGGCTGGGGGCTCCACGGGTTTCTAGTCCACGTTGGGGATGACCATCACCATCTCAGCCGGGACCCCATAAGCCCCGATGGCTGCTCGCAAGGCCTCAGGCCTCACTCTTGAAGAGGCGGATTCATACCATTCCGCCCGATAGCCCTCCATGACCCCTAGATAAAAGAAGAGAAGAAGACGAGTTACTCACGAGCAGAAGAAATCTTGTAGGGGAGGAAGACGGAGTACACCCAGTCTCCAAACCAAAAATGGATGCCAGCGTCTGCCTTTTCCCCTTTTATGTCTCGGTCGGCATCCGCCTTGATACAATAGGGGGAGGACGCGTGGAAAATCAGAAACCGCTTCGTTCAGACAGCCGATTGTGCCAAACCACGACCGGAGGGACTGGGGAGGGTAGCCGTTATAATACGTGACAATCATGCATTCACGCGGACATCTTGCTACCCTCCAAAAATAAGATTATGCGCTTTTAATCCCAAGGAGAGAGACATCAGCATGAACCTTGAGGAAGCAGAAAGGCCTTTTTGAAAAAGAAGGAGGCACGAATCGGGCATTCCTAGGAACCCTGGACAAAGGAGATACGATCCGAAGAGGCTTCCCTGCAGGGGCAAATATGGGCGTGGAAGCACCAACCTGAGCGAATGCAACTTCTTCATCCTGGCACTAGTCCGATCAGTCGGCCACACCTCCTTTGATCAGACTTGAAGGGAGGGACTTGTGATAGCGCTGGATAGCCCGTGCCCGACACGGGGGATGAAGAAGCCAGGATAAGACGTAACCCTCTTCTCGGGCCCCGAGGCCCCCTTTTGGAGGTGCGCTCGGGAAGGACAGGTCGAGGATCCTTTACGGAAGCCCCCTCGGGAGGTAAGGCCTCGAGAATACTTCCGGATATATGGTACCCCGAAAACCCTCGAGCTCACCTCGGGAGGCGGACCTCGGGAGCTCACCCTGAGTCCTCACAATAGTCGACCTCGGGAGCCTCGAGTGTCTCAACTAGATAAAAGGTGATAAGGACGCGGACTGATTTAAAGGATACCCCTTTATCACCTAAAGCAGAGGGCGCGGCTTGAATACCGGGAACGTGGCACCGATAAAAGGGGGCACGATTAGTCTGCCGATATCAGTACAAAAGGTGGTATAACCCCTCCGGTAAGGGGGTTACGATCTCTCATCTTTACATTCTATCTTTCTTTCTCACCACCATTCGGACACCATACTAACTTGAGCGTCGGAGTAGACTCCGTCGGACCCCTACCGGCGTGTCCCCTAATGCTTGTGTTACTCTCGCAGGATACCCAGGTTCCTCCGTAGGGACTGAGCCTCAGTGACTGGCCATCGTGGACGACTCCTTCCGGAACAGTGACTAATCACTATCCTAGACATCTATGATTTGATCCCTAACTACGACTTATTTTATAAAAAAATTTCTTCTAAATGGGGCGCGAACTCTGAGATGCTAGGCTTCTAGACCACCGAGCGCTTCCCGATTTATCCTGGTGACCGATGAGAATCTTCTATGAAACCAAGCTGATCACTCCAAATTCGTTTGCTACCTAATCCGACATCAAGGACCCAACAACAACATTACCATATGGATAGTCGCGTTGAATTGAGAGATGTAGGATTCGTGTTGCTTTGAACTGGGACATGTTTAATTACGATCTAAACTTAAATCGTTAAATAAGAGAGCTAAAATTTATCTCCTACACAGAATGGTTATGCCATGTTTAACTGTGTTCAAATTTTTGAAGCAATCGAACGGCAGACCTGACATTACAATACAAACTTCCATCTTTTTTCGAGGCCATTCTGAAACTATAACTCCTGTGTTTCAAATTCTTCATGCTGGTGCTGAGGGCTGGTCTCGGAGATTGCCAAGCTACGATTGCTCATTTCCTGCACGGGTGGTGGGTTAACAGTAGTCGTCGGCGCGGCAAGGTTATCGGACAAGTGACCCTTCATTTCCCGGTGCTCCTGGCAGATGGCACACCAATGCATGCAACAATGGACAGCGCAAGGGTCACACGGAGAGTTCTGTAAGCAAACAAAAAAAACTTAAGGTGACAGATTTCTCAATACAAGCAAGATGTGAACATCAAGGGAGTAGTCTAAAGAAGAAGAAGAAGGACAAAAAAAGAATTCACCTTGAGGTGGTATTTCTGTTGCAGTGATTTCCTCACTATACCAGTATAGATACCACAGATCCACCATGCAAAGACCAATCCTTCGCCAATCAAAAATGATGTTTCTGGATCAATACCATGGAAAACTGCAGTAGCAGCAGCCAGTGCAATACCACCTTCAACACACAGAGCATGGCAAATACAAGGATTTGTCCATGGAACATCTTCCTTAAGCCTCTCAACATTGCGCCCAAATAAGACACAAGGGCAGAAAAGTCCAGTCAAACCTGGCATTCACAGGGCTTCTAGCTAAATTATCAGCCATTGTAGACAATACAATGATCTAAAAGACTGTACCTATCGATGAGCCATCATTGATTTTTTGAATCAACCACTACAAGATAATATATGCAAATAACTAGCATTATAGAACATCTTCATTATGTCAGTTTCCACTCTTTCGTTTCCATTTTCCAATGCATTTTGTATCTTCTCTTTATCTCTTGGTTTATATTTTACAGTTATAAATAAACTGGTCAATTTATGACAATGAAACAAACGTGACTTTCACGAAAATTCCTCAAAAGAGAACTGTCACATACAAGTGATTGTAAGAAGTTAAAATGTTATGAAAGTGAATAATAATTTTGGGGAAAAAATGGAAACAGTCTCTCAGTTATTTTTACAGTAGTAAAAACTAGTTCATGATGAAATAGTTGTCCATTATTTAATCTAGAATCAGCTATATCATTTTGGTGCACTATTTAGTTTCCTGTTAATTTCAACAGCGGGTCAGCTTTTAAAAAATGAGAGACCACATTGATTATGTTATGTGAAATATAACCATCAAACATGGATTTCTTGCATCTAAGGTCTTCAAAAGGAAACAAAATCAACCGAAATAAGGTATCTGTAAAAATAAATTAACAAAATCAACCAAAATAAGGTATCTGTAAAAAGAAATTGAATGTTTCTCCCCCATAATCTTGTACCTTGAAAGAAAATAAAGGAAACAAAATCAACCGAAATAAGGTATCTGTAAAAATAAATTGTTTGTTTCTCAACCCATAATCTTGTACCTTGAAAGAAAATAAAAGGGCAACATGTGAATTAAGATTGTCTACTAGTCGCCAATAATTATCTCAGTATAGGTACAAAATATGTAAAAGACAATATTGATAGGAAACAAAACTTTTCTCAAGGACTAGTGTGTTTCTGCGAAGTGGAGTGTCCCTTCTTGAATGACACAAGTTCCAACTAACTTCAACATGGTATTAGAGTCAGCACATGTCGCTATAGGGTCAGGGGGAGTTTTAATTGAACTTGGAGCAGTACACCATTCTAATAGCCCCACATGGAAGTGTGTTAGATCCTTTTAGTTGTTACCCAAGGACTCACAAATGGCTAATCCTTTTAGCATGTCAGCCTACTTTCAAAGTTTCAGACTTGTACATATCAAATTTAATTTGAATGGACCTGTTCTTTATTGGTCAACTTTAGATTTGCTTTACATGTAGTGTTTCCAAAGTTGTTAACATACCTTGTTTCCCCTACATAAACCCTCCATAAATTGTAGGATTCATATTCTTTTTATATCTGTGAGAGAGGGCCCGGAAACTAAATTTTTTTTCCTAAAGTTTTCTATTATTCTTTATTGAGAAATATAAAAGGCAGCGACAGGATAGGACTACACAGTGAAAACTAATTATCTATCAAACATTATATTCATCAGGCAATTGAGCAGTAGATGTCTGCTCTTCAATGATTTGGTCAATCGTCTATTCGGCAACAGACCAATGAGGTAATGTTATCTAAAACAATATGAACAATCACATCATATGTTATTAAAAGCAATACGAACAATTTAACAAGATACAAAAAAGTAATACTAGATCTAGAGGTAAATATCATTCTAGGATTTTGGAACATGTAGATACTGTATAACTTTCGAATAATGAATCATGAACAAAGAGGGCTTACAGCTCTCCGGATCCTCAGCACAACCACAGATCCCAGTCGTCCACGCCTCATCAGCAGGTGGGTTGTAGTTTTCAGGAAGGGGTTGTCCGCATTCGGCACATCGTTGAACCTCCAACTGATCAAACAAGAAAAATACAGTAGTCATCGCCATCACCAAATCTACCTAAATCTGAGACAGATCCCGAATATGACAACAAAAATAAACAAAATCCAGCCTCCCGCTTGAGCCACACGTTACAACCCTAACCTGCGGGACACGAACGGGCTGGTTGAGCTCTCCAGGGCGGATCTCCTCCAACGGCGCGTCCTGATCCTTAGTGAGCTTCACGTACCTCGACGGAACCGGCTCGTCCGACATCTTCAGGAAGCGAGCGGCGACCAAAGGGCAGACCCAAGCGAGGGAATGGAATAGGCGAATGCGCGTCAGATCTCGCGTCCCGTGCAACCAGAAATCCAAGAATCCGAGAGAGCGTATAGAGATCGAAGCAAGAAAACGCTAAATTGGGAGGAGAGATCTGGAAACGTGGAAGCGGCGAACGGGCGATCTGCGTCGCGCATTCGCTTTTCGGTGAACAACTTCGTAGATTGAACGGCGAAAGCCTAATAAATGGCTCTGCGATGATCATCTTCATATAGTCGAAATTTTTCCCTGGGGGTTCAGTTACTTCATAAACTCGATGAATTTGCACTTTTTCATTAAAGTCCTTTCAAACTATTGTATTTAGTAAAGTTTAAAGGTTTATTCATAAAATACCAATTTATTCATCATTCTTTATGAGAAATGATATGCAGCGCGAAAGTCTCCACGAATGAGTCAGCAAATTCACGTGGCAAAAAAGAGAGAGAGAAGAGGTCAAGCTCGGAAGTTGTTGATGCACTGCGCCTTGCACTCCTTGCTTGTCCAGAATTCCGCTGGGCAATACCAGGTGATGTAGTGCGGGGTGAAGAGGGTGAAGCCTCCCTTCTCGAGGATCTGAGCGTTTCCCCTGAAGTCGCCGACGATCTTCACCTGCTCGTTGCACCGGTCGCCGCACTCGTCGTTGCTGTTGGTCCAGAACTCGTACTCGACCCACTCGTCGGGGTGCGGCATCGACTCCCGCCAGTCCAGCTTGACCACCACCTCCTCGTCACCCTTCGCGGCTGCGGACCGATCAGGCACTTGCCTGATCGGTCACCGAGGGGCTCGGGAGCGTCGGTATGTGAGAGATCATCGACCGAGGGCTATCTATGAGCTCGAGAGAGGGCTCGAGAGAGGCGTCGGAGAGAGATCGGCAGCCGAGGGGCTCGGGAGGCGTCAGGATCTCTCAGTGTGCGAGGGTGAGGGCTCGAGAGTGGCGTCGTGGAGAGATCGGCGGGCGAGGGGTTGAATCGTCGGCGCAGGGGGAAATCGCCTAGGGTTTGCGAGCTACGGGAAAAGGAGGGAAAGCGGAGGGGAGGTTGTATGCGCATCACTCTTCTCTCTCTCTCTCTTTTGTTTTTTTTTTTGCCACGTGAGTTTGCTGACTCATTCGTGGAGACTTTCGCGCTGCATATCATTTCTCATTCTTTATTCATACATATATATTTTTATAGAGGATTTAAGTAAAAATATATATAATTTAAAACTGGATTATGAAAAAAAAATTATCAATGAGGTCGAACTACATGTATCTAGCCCGGTCTAACTTAGACATAAATGGATTGAGACATACTACACCTAACATATAATAAAATCAATAGAGCATAAATATCATGTCTTGATCTCGTGTTTTTCTATTACCTGGTATATGATTATTTTTAATTTAAACTATTTCTAATTAGCTTGGCGCGACTATATCAATTTCTTAATTTGGCCTCCATTGATGTCTAAGTTAGGATAGTAAGCGAATTAAATTGTGTTATATTTTGTGATGTTTAAACATGAGGTAACCTACTTAAGCCGAATTTAAAATGGATAAAGTCGTTGAAATAGTTATTCAAGTTTGCCTTGATTTTTTTTTATTTGCTTGTGCTTTGTTTAGATATTATCGAATTCTTAATTCAAATTTATTTAATTATCTTAAACTTTTGCATTTTACAACTATTTGATTGATTATTTAGTTTGATAATATAAATTTATTTATTCATTTTGATAATTTTATTTATTTATTTAGAATTTTCATAAAAAATTTTATTGATGAATATTGTTCACGAATATTAATATATTGAACACCTATGTTGAAGCTCGTTCAGTTTAATGCGTTATTCAAACTCATTCATTTAATTAATTTTCTATGTATTGAACGAACATAAAATCTAAATTTATTCATAAAAGTTCGATTCATTTACAATCCTAGTCTAGATTGGAGTAGCCATCTACGATACTAGTCTAAATTGAATCTAAACAAAGTCTAACTTGGGATGAATCAAGTGAGACAATACCAATTGATCTCCACTTCCACCCAAGATAATAAATGACTTACTTGGCATGTGCTATCCTTGTGTGCAAGCTCAAGCCATATGAGTAAGTCCTCAAGATTATTGTGTAGCGGCAGGACGATTAGTTATTATTTTAGGTTTCTGTGGTTCGATCCCTAGTTACGATGTATTTTATAGGAATTTTTCTTCAAATGGGGCACGAACCCTGTGACGTTAGACTAGGAATGACAATCGGGCGGGGACGGGGAGAGTTTGTCATCCCATCCCCGAACCCAAATTATAACTCCGCCCTCATATCCGATTTTGTATAATTTGGGAATCCCCACCCCAATCTCCGTGGGGATTAAATTCTCATACTCGCACTTATACCCACGTCAAAATCAGGGATGGGGAGAAGATGGGGGCAGGGAATCCCCATCCCCGATCCCGCGGGATTAAATCCCCATACTCACTCCCAAACTCGCCCCCCATTGAGAAAAATTAATTTTTCCAATATTCCATTCGAATTAAGAGATGATCAGATTTAATTGAAAATCAAAATATCAAACACAAATAGAAATTCAAGTGATTGCTACCCAAGTGATGAGAAAATCGAGATATGACTTAACCTTTGTGACTATAATAATATATGACCTTATCCTTCTATTCTCGATATCTAGATTGACCAATGAGACATAGACCGTGTCATCCTCTATCATTCTTTGTGTTTCTTGATCCCCGGGTAGACGCACTCAAACAAATGAGCTCAATATCTCATATTGACTCATTTGAGCATCGTCATGCGTTTTAGTAGTCCTACTCGATCAAGGAGCTCACAGATATCACTCCCGTCATATGGGAGGGATAGATCTCATCTACATCACTCATATCCCTCCACATATTTATTACATACTCAGTGATCACATTTATAGTCTACCCTGTTACGAGTGGCATTTGACGATAACAAAGTACATAACTCCTTATATAGGGAACCGTAATGACTTCAAGTCTAAGGACTATTCATACTAATAGTCATATGAGAAAGTTTATGACAATCTATGAAACTCTCTCATGGTGGGTTAATTCAGTGCACATTCTCTAATGTATATTCATGTATCAACTTGATACCATATATCCATGACTTGTGAGCTTAAGTCAGCAATTGACTTACATGCTAGTCTCCATACATTAATATTGTCCTTGAATATTAATGCTTGACTAGGAATGGTTTAGTATAGTATTCTATACATCATCTTACTATCGATTCAACCAATCAATATAATATAGATAAGAACTTACTACCTAAGGGCATTATTATACTTAGTTATTTGATACAAATATAAAGTATAATAATCAAACATGTCTTTATTAATGATAGAATATGAAACAAAAAGTCCCTAGTCAATCATCACATAATTGACTCTAAGACTCCTACTAACAGGGGGAGGAGCTATGAAATAATACACCGATGAAGCGAGAAGGACTCGTGCGACACATGCAAAGGATGAGAAGCCGAGGAGGAAGCCTGTTTGAGGAGAAGGTCGGAGTTAGGTTTAGTTGAGCTCAACTCCGGATGACTAGAGTAATACCCAAGCGATCGGAATGAATGGTCAACTTCTAAGTTTACCATTCCAAGCATTTGGATTGGTTCCAGACGTTTGAATTCCAAGCGCTTGGATTGGTTCCAGACACTCGGAATGAGTGGCCGCGTCGGCAGACCGTTGCAGAAACATATTAGCACAGGAGTCCACATCAGTAGACCCCAAGCCTCCATACTACTTCCAGATACTTTGAATGCCCAAAACTGTTCAAAAGACGAATTTGCCAAGTGTATTGACTCGACCGAGTCTAGGTGCCCGGACTGCTTCTAGGCGTCCGAAATGCATCACGTCAGTAAAATGCTAGTTGGACCAAAAGACTATAAATAGAGCCTCTTGAACTCGTAATTAGATGATCACACTCTATTTTTAATTTCCAAACTCTATAGTTTCCATTCTAAGTGTTTGAGCTTTAAATTCTTGTAAGGGGTTTCTCTGTCACTGACATTATTGTAGAAAGAGCTTGGTAGTGCACTTGACTTTACCTTGAATTAGCAATCACACCTAAATATGGCATTGCGTCTACAAGGATATTATAATTTGATATGACATGATCAGTTGCTCCAGTATCAATATACCATGTAGTAGATAAAAATTCTGAAGGTTTACCACGAGTAGACATAGACAAAAGGACTTTAGAATAAACTTGTGAAACAGTTGGTTGTCTTAAAATTGCAGTACCACCAATAAAATTTGAGTTAAATAGTCTAGGACATTAAGTACCAATATGTCGAACTTAGAGATAGAGCTGATCTCCTAGATCGGGCAATTCAAATCATCTAGCAATATCTGAGTGGAGTGGTGTTATGGAGATTTTAGGTCTCGGAGTTGGGGGCCATTAGAGTCGGGTTAGTAGAATCGGTGTTGATGGAGCAAAGTGAGTCAGGAGAGATGATCTGTTCATCTTCAATGAGTCGGGGACAGCCTTTTGCTTAGGTGAGTGTGGTTAAGGAGCTGAGCCCCTGGGGTTAGGGAAGTTGAGGCTGATGGGTGTTGGGGAGCTGAGCCCTTGGATTGGGTAATTCGATCGGCCAGAAATATGAGTGGAGAAGGGTTCTGGAGGATTTAGGTGAACCTCTGGATTCGAATAGACTAGTTGACAGAATTGGGGTTGATAGAGCATAGTGGAATTAAGGTTCGAGGGAGTTGAGCCCCTAGATTCAGAAGCGCATCTAAATGAGCGGAGATTTGGAGAAGTCGGAGTAAGGATGGTCAGGCAATCAGGTTGACCTCTCCGGGCTTTAACCTCATCTCTACGAGGATTTTGAGTTTGGCTTACATGGAGATTTCCGATATTCTTCGTATCAATTCCCATTCCACTCCTGTTTCTCGTATCTGTGTGAATTCCATATCTCCCACAAAGTTTATCATTTCTTTGCAATCGTCTTCTATTAATTGCCATTCATGTTTTTATTTCTGCGAAATCTGATCACTTCTTCTGAAAAGTGCCAATTTGATCCCTAGACTATTTTTTTCCCTATACGAAGTTGTGGTTGTTTTTGATGATTTAAAACTTTTCTTTGGGTTACCAATGATAGCTAAATGTTGTCTCTTTTCCCCTAACGATCATTGATTCTCTTCGCTACATGATGGTGGTGGTTTCAGAATTCAGATGCTACATAAAACAATTGATTGTATCTTGTTACTGTCACATCTTCAACTCTATCTAGTTATTGATTCAATTTGTCAGCCTCCAACTACTGCCATCACAATTTATTTTGGGGAAGGTGTATGATCCGGGCGAGTAAGTTTTCAGAGTAGGTCAAGGGCCCGGTCGGATCAGGTCTGTGTCGAATGGGGTTAAGTTGGGTTAACCTTGGTCTGATGAGCCAGACATGGATCTGGCTAGGAGGAGTATAAGTCAAGGTAAGTGGAGTCATGGCTCAGCCGCTGTCGTCCGAGCGCATACTCCCGATCGGGGCACTCTGGGTCGGGCCCTCTGGGTCGAGCACCCCAGGTCAGGCATCCTGGGTCGCGCACCCTAGGTCGAGCACCCGGGATCAGGCACCCTGGGTCGGGTACCCTGGTACACCCCGAGTCGGACATCCTGAGTCAGACATCCTGAGTTGGGTACCCTGGATCGGGTATCCCAAATCGGGCACCCTGGGTTAGTCACCCTGGGTTGGGCACCTAGGGTTAGGTACCCTGGGCCGAACACCCTGGATTACCCTGGGTCGAGCACCCCGGATTGGGCACTCTAGGTCGGGCACTCTATAACTGCCCTAAAAATGTGCATGACTGAGAGGCGAAGCTTGTCAGACCGAGCCAGGTCATGGGTTGGTAGGCCCAAGTCAACTATCCCTAATGAGTGACAGGTTGCTTCAGCAGAGGAGATCTCCCCAAATCTCCTCATTATGGGGAAGAGACCTCTGACATAATCATGACCTGACATAGCCGCAAAACATTAATTGGGATCAAAAGGGACAACTTATGCAGATTGTCAGCCGGTTGTGGCAATCTCACAAAGGAACTAAAGTTGTCATTAGCTTAGTCTGCAAACTGATCAGCTTTTAATGAGATAGGACAACTCTAACAAGGCAGAAAACCTCCTCATCCCCTATATAAACCCCCCCCCAAGGCTTCAAAGAGGGGATTGTTGTCATTTGGAACTTTGCCCTCTCTTTGTGTGCTCTCTGTTTTTGTCCAATCCGAGTGACTTGCATTCTGTTCGCATCCCAACCCGACCTCGACTCACACCTTGTAGCAATCAAGGACATCTTGGTCAGGCCGAGTGACCCGAGTGAGAGTCTTCTTCACTTGTCGATAGGATCAGTGTAGAAGAACTAATTAAAGTTTTTGGATGAGAGAACAAGAATAGTTTCAAATTAATACAATCGTTTTCAATTGTGAGAACCCAAACAAAGATGATGACTGCTTGTTCTATTGATGGGAGGACTTATGCATCGACCTCCAAACAGATGAAGAAACAACAATCACAAGGCTTAAAGATGGTCCAACACCATCCCGTTGTTCACTCTGCATATTTCTCACTCGGTGGAACTTGGAATTCTGCACTAAGGTTATAGACTAGTTTTATACATACCGTAGTCATTTACTTGTATTTACAAGATATGTACTTCCAAATTACATGGGTAAAAAAAATTAAAGAATTGTAATTAAATTGCTCAAACATGTATCTCATGTAAAAAATAATGTTCATCTTGAGCTCTAATAATAAATAATCAAGACTCTCAAAATATAATCTTTTCACCATAAAACAAAAGAGCAAGGAGTCGTTGAAAGACTACGTTTAACGATTTAATCGGGTGGTATAGGATGTGTCAAGCGGCACTTTGGAGATTCTTCTCTTGCTTCTTCTCATTCTAGCTTTCTTAATACCTTAGGCAATTCTAATTTAAACGTCGTAATGGTTTGTCGGGATCTTTCAACGCTAATCTAACTCTTTGTTGAAGTTAATTTTAGGTTCTCTTAATCCTCTTCATCGACGACTTCCGGAACAATGCACATGTCAGTCTATTCGTTGATGGGTAACTTGATCATCCACGATATTTGACCAGAATAACATATTTCTTGAGATTGTGACGAAGAAAAAGAAAATAACGAGAAATTTTCATTTGATCTATGAAAAATTATACTTGATTTCAAAATTAAATTAAAATTAAAAATTAATTTTATTTAAATTGAATCAACTAAACCAAATTTAAAAAAATAATTTTAATTTTTTTAGAATTTCATATAAATCATTGATAATATTTATTTATTTAAAAGTTGATTTAAAATATTTTATTAAATTCATGATAATCACTTTATATATATATATATATATATATATATATATATATATATATTAATTTTGAAACTTTACTATTTTTAAAATATAAAATATAAAAAATTAATAAAATTTTATTTTTATTTAATATCTAACTATAAAAACATAAATAAAATTAAAAGATCATGAGTTATATTATTTAAGTTTTATTAATATTCTCTTTTATATTGCATTTTTAAAAATTTAAATTAAAAAAAATTGTCATGAGATTAATAACGTATCTTTAAAAAAAAATAATTTTTTTAATATCATTAATAACTTTTATACGTAACTAGTTGATAAATATTTTTATTCTATATTTTTTCTTTATCAATTCAGTTTGATTCTATTTAAATAAGAAAATAAATTTTTTATTTTAATTTACGACTGAAATACATATAAAAATATTTTGAAAATTAAGGGCTTTAGATGAGTTTTAGGAAAAAAAAATGGTTACCTTGTTCTCAGATGGCATATATATATGCTGTTGCTATGTTCACTGGGGCACCCATTTGCTGTCTGTGTCAAATGCCAAATGTCTACCTGAAGATTTTAATCCAACTCTTAACTAGTACTTCAATTCAATGTACGTGATTCTTAAAGCCAATGAAGTAAAAGAGGCTGGAAATGAGTTGAAATACATAGGTTGATCGAAAAGATTGATGATCCTGTTGCGAAACGAGGTGGCGATCCTAAGGGTCAAATGGACTCTCGGGTGGCATGAGCCGGTGAGGTGGCAGTGAGATGGCTGCGCTCCGACGAGGCTCTACAAAACAGCAACCGTCAGTAAACCCGTCGGCGGTTTCCCCAATCAGGAATTCCGACGATCAAGTCAGTATCCGTAGGCAGAATAGTGGAACTGAATTGAAATGAGGCAATAGACGAGAGAGCTTGCACGCGCATAGGGACATATGTTGGGAGCGGGTGCATGTTGACATGGATACGGGTTCGTAATTTTAAAATTTAATTACGTGCAGCGGAAGATTTAGCATAAATAATTTCTCAAATTATTTTAACCACGTATCTAGCATGCAACCTTATATTTTGTAGACATGATCATAATTTAAAATTTTGCAGAAAGTAAACTAATTTACTTGATACCTCGCGTAACTCGAAGTAAGGGACGAGATCCAACCGTAGCGTCCCTTGGAAGCTCCGCCTCTATTCGCGTCCACGCCGAGTTTTCTTCGGGATGACTTCGCAAAGCCACGAGTTTCGTGCCGACAAGAACTACTAGATTCTCCAAAGGCACGACTAGAATATCAAGAGAAAGAGAGATGGAAAACTAACCACCAAACGGAATCAAGATTCCGGGAGAAAGGAAGGAGTCGCGACCCGCTTCTTCTTCTTCTTCTTCGGCACCTTCTTAGTGGAAGTGGCTCACGGAAACTAGAAGGGGCGCCGGCTGTAAAATATGGCAATTCGAAAATTCGGACCAGAAAATTTTTCAGAATTTTTCGGATAGTGTCTAAGGTTTCCGGCCCTACGGGAGGAGCCCAAAGGGCTTTATTGTAAAACTTTAAACTTATCAAGGGTTTCGGGTAAACTCTTAAATTACGAGAAGGTAATTAACTTATCCTTAAAGTTTTATTTAGATGGATTATATTAAATAAGAGGGTTCAATGTTTAAAATCCCTATCCTAAGGGTTTAGTGTGAAATGGAAAAGAATGAGGGCTTTTCTGCAAAAAGACCCCCCTCTTATATTAAGTCCTTGGACTGGGTTGCAAAGGCCGCAGCCACCCGACGCCTGCCCTAGCCGCTCGCCCGCAGCCAAAACCCATAGCCGCCGTTCCCTTCATTCGCCTGTTGCATTAAAGCTCTCGGTCGCAGCCAAAACTCGTAGCCGAAGACTCCTTTCTCTTCTTCTCCTCCCCTCGTGCCCTAGCCGCAGACGCGCCACTCTCTTCCTCATCTCTTCTCGCGTGCCCTAGTCGCCTGCCGACTCCTCTTCTCCCTTCGCTCGCAGCAGCGCACGCCTCTGCCCTCTCCACGCGAAGTCCATCCCCGCCGACGTCGCCGGGCCACCCGATTCCCCTTTGTCGCTGGATCATTGGAGCCCAACTGCCCATTTCCCTTGCCGGATTTGATGCAAGGGTGATGGCTCCCGATTGATCAAACCTTAAGTAAGGTGTTGTTCATTAGGTTATTTTTGATATGATTATGGTGATAGTTGATTCGCTAGATTTGGGTTCTTTAATAGTTTTGGTTTTTGAATCAAAATCGTGTGATGGTTTTGAGTGGTACCTTGGAGTTTAAATTGCAGCTTGGTGGCTATTGAATTGTCAAGGGCAGATCTGAGATGGGTGGGTTACCTGTGCAACCTCTGATCGCTGGATATGAGAAGGAAATTGACGCCGACGCCATTTCAGGTGAGTTCGGCTATTAGTGTTGATGCTCGGATGCTTGAGCTTGCTGATTTGGGTTGAATATTGGATGAATCTGCCTGTTTCGGTTTTAGTTGTCTGCTGTGGGTTGAAATGTTCTAGCTATGGACTGATCAGATTGAGGATTTTAAAGACAGATTTGTTTTGGAAACTAGGTAGAGTGTATATTGATTGGGTTGGGATTTAGCTAGTTTGGTTGTCTGTTGGGGACCGGTTCTTGATCTTGATATGGTTTTTGATCAGTTCAAAAAGGGGTGTTGACCGTGAGCCTCACTTGATGTATAGGTGGTTTGTTGTCTGGGTTTGTTGACTTTCCATGCTGTGAGGTATTGGAATGAATCTGAGTTGTGGTTTGGAGCTTTGTTGGGAGTTTGAAATGGTGTAAGCTGCCTCATGAGTATACTTACTGTGAGCTGCCCGTGAGGTTGAATTCTATTGGTTGTTGAGGTTTGGTTTGGAGTTAAGGTCAGTTGATTCCCTTCAAATAGGAAGCGGTGTTTTTATTTGGGATTTTATGGTGGAATAAGCTTATTCTGTTTAGCCTTGTTTCTGATTGATCTGTTCTGGAAATTTATCCCTGTTTGGATTGTTTTGGTTGAAGATATATGTGGGGCATTTGATCATGAAAGCCCTGGTTGGATGGAATTAGAGGTTAGGTGAGCTATTGGTTGAACTGCGAAACCTAATAAATTAAACTGGATAACTCGGGTTTCGAAAACCTAACATGAATCTAATCTAGGCAACTTGAGATAATTGTGGTTATTCATTTAGTTGTAATTAATTAAATGAAACGACGATAATTAGAACGATCATAATTACTTGAGATAACTCGTTTAGCTAATAAATTACATATTATTGTAGCTAAATATTATGCCTTTGATACAGGGCATTGATTGGATTATTGGCGGGTGGTTCTTTGTGCTTTGATACGGACTCCTACTCTTGGAGGCGGGTACCCTTTGACTTATCTTTATGATATTGTCATCTTGTTATGCATAGACTGTTATAGATAGCAGTAAGATCATACGCTATCCCTGTTTATTATGCCTGTTCTGGATACTTGTTATTTATCCCTGGTTATTATGCCTGTTCTGGATACTTGTTGGTTATCCCTGTTTATTATGTCTGTCCTGGATACCTGTGGTTTATCCCTGAGTTATTATGCTGTTAGTTCCATACAGTATCAGGTGGTGACATATCTATATGTATGCTTAGAGATCGTGTTGTACCTCTTGCGTTTGACCTTGAGGGATCTATAGTTTCCAGCCAATATACCTTGTAGGTTACCTGTATTTCCTGTTATAGGATTTCAGACTGAGACTTAGTATACTGAGGACTTGGTGAGGGAGGTATGTGTATCTATCATACACCATCTCTGCATTATTGCATGCTGACCCACGCGGACGTTGTGGACGATGTCCTGACTGGGTACAGGTTGTCACAGCTCTACCCACGCGGACGTTGTGGACGATCCTGACTGGGACTAGGGGTGACACATGTCATTGCACCATGTGCATACTATGCATCGTGCATTGTTTGCTGCACTTATTTGCTGCACTTGTTTGACATCGCATATACTGGAGACTTGTTATCTGTGTTTATATGCCTATTGGTTTTTCTTTGGTATTTATTACCCTCTTTCCGGGTTAGATGGATTCAGGTATGTATCTACCCAGTGTTTTCAGTTCCAGTCTTTCCTTACTGTTGATATGAGACTGTATTAGCGGAACTCTTATTGTTAGTATAACTTTCTACGCATATCTGTTGGGTATTCGCTGAGTTATGGACTCACCCCGTTGCCATATATTTTTATTTCAGGTTGAGATACTTGGAGTCGCCAGAAGAGCCCAGCAGCCAGTCCCTACCCATCGTGACGACATGGTTATGTGTTTGTACTGGACAGTGTATTTGTTTCATATGTCCTTAGTGATTTGTATATGTATTACGAGGGTGTCGTGTGCCCTAAGGGGTTGTTGTATTGGTTGTTCTATCCTAAGTCGGACCAGTCCGCAGTCAGGTATGATTTACTTAGTTGTCGGGTGCTTTTATGTTGGGTCTATATATATTTTGAGGCCTGAGGCCAATTAAACTGCGTGGTGATGTCTATTATTATCTACGTGTGTGTTGGTATGTGTAAATTGTCTGCTGGACAGGGGAGGTGCTGTCCGATTTTATATTGGAACAGCGGCTCCTGGGTCTCGGGGCGTGACACCGGCCCTAGAGGAGGGAGAGGGCGCCAGCCCTAGAGGAGGTAGAGGGGAGAAGGAGAGAGAGAGAGGGCTTGCTTCTTAATCTCTTGATTGGAATTCAAGCCTTGTCTTGGTTCCTTTATATAGTAGCCTCTCCATCGCCAAGTCTCCCTTCTAACGGAATAAATTTTCATAAGAAATTTATCTTATAAATTTTCCTATGAATTATTCCGTTATGCCAAGTTTTATTATAACTAAATTTATAATAAAAATAAACACATCTCCCCTTTTATTATGGAATAAATTTTCACAAGAAATTTATTATATAAATTTTTCTTATCATGGAAAAATCAATTCATAATTGATTTTATAAAATAAAATAAATCAATCCAAGGTTTATTTTATTTTCCATGAAAATAAATCTCTTTATATAAATTTCTTTATATAAATTTCTTTATCCATAATTTTATAAAACAAATCGCGTTTGATTTATTTTATAATTTAAACCAAATAATTTGGTTTCCCTCCTCATTGTGGCCGGCCAAACCAAAGAGGGTGGGGACCCTCTTTGGCCGGCCAAACCAAGCCGTCTCCTTGCGAATTAAACTCATTTAATTTGTCCAATAAGCCTTCAAAAGACTTAGCCATTTTAAACTTCCGGTGCACCTCTGATAAATTCAGATTCGACTTATTTCTCTTGATCGGAAAATCTAATTTTCAACTCGTTTTAAATCTCTCGGATTACTCGTAGTGCGTGTGACTAAATAGGCTTTCGATTTATGTTTGCCGTCTATAATTAACCAATTATAGAACGATCATGAGTGACACCTAGTAGTACATCATGATCCCCAATTAATCGAAAGATCAACGGTTGACCTTAGAAATAATTCTGAAACCCTTCAGCAGCTATAATGAGTCGCGCCTCATTCCCTTCACCATCTTATACCCACTTGGTTCAGGACACGGTCTATGTGTGTCAGTCCCCACTAGGCTGATTACGTCACACCTAGCCAAAGTAATGTCTTTCTCGTCCAACGGATTCTAATTACTCTCATGTTTCCTAGAGATTCATACTCGGAACATGTTATGCTCTGGCCAGAGGCTTCGAGTAACAATCCGACGATAGGCCTTGGGTATACATCTCCTTGCAAGGAGTGGTGAATCCTTTGTAGGCTGTTCAAACATCTTCGGGCACTTCGGCTTATACCCAACCATCCTGGGTCCACACCTCCTTAGAGATGTTTGCTTAAGATGTCAAAGTATAAGTCTCCGTGACCAAGATGACTTGAACACCGCAAGTCAAAGGAACATCGCACTTAAGTTGCAGCAAGAACTTTTATTAACATATCTATATGTAGATTACCATATGAAGTTTTACAGCTAGTCACTCCAATGAACTAGTTCCCTTAACTAGCATCCATGTTTATCTCCGGACATCCCAATGTCACCAGCCAGTGAGAATCAGCTGATTAGAGAATAACTCATGCTAGTCTCAACAGAATTGACAGTGTCCTTATTTATCAATTCATCGACTAGGGACAATTTCAATACTTCACAATTGCACATGTAGAGATAATCACTAGTTGTGAATTCATCACAAATTCTCTCATGCTGTGAATTGTATTGCGGACATTCAGTAAATGAGTTTAAGATCTCAATCAAATACATGAACATGTATACTCAAATAGTGAATATTCATTTATTAAAGTAAATGATTACAATCATAAGACGATTGCCTTAGGACACTTCTCTCATATTTCTAACAACATACCTACGGTAGGAGATGTGCGAAGTTTATATAGCCGGGGGAGCTAACAACCCTTGTACGTGTGGACGAGACAAGAGTGTGATGGTTGCCAGCTCGTAGGGAGCACTTAGGAGTGGCGCGGCATGACGCGGGGTGCTCGAGTAGTACGAGAGTACTATACTGGCGGACTGACCGTGAAAAGTGTCAAGACGAGTAAGGGGTGCCGAACCCCGTTGACAGGGTCGTACCCTGGATATAATGATATAGGGGGCATAGGGGCGAGATAGCCCGTACCCCGAGCGCCGACCGACGTATCTGAGTACCAGGACCGGGTCGGGTAATAGCAAGTGAGCGTGAGCGGCCACGCGTCCGACTGGTAAAGTGGAGGCGCAGGGTACGCCCTGAGTTGGGGGTGGGTTGAATGACTTCTGTCTGACATAGTTTCCGTGATGACATAAGAGCGTGGGTTACCATGCGTCCAGCTGTGGCGCACGACCTAGATCTAGGTCGGGAAGTGGCCAAGGCGCGTGAGCAGCTACGCGCTCGACCGGGTTAGGAGGGGGTGGTGGTCGGCCCAACCAACCTCATTTGTGGTTAGCTAAACAGGGCTCCGAGGTCTCCCGAGCTCGGGGATTCCCTCGGTGATATCTTTGCCGACTTGTCCGCTAGCTCTTCCTGGTGCTAGGCTGGCTGGCGGGCCCGGCTAACCTACCCATAGGTAAGGTCGGAATCAATTGAGGAGAAACAGAAGCAGTAGCTAGAGGATCACTCTTAACCAAAAAAAAAAAATTAAGGAAGCTAGCTTATTTGTTAATGGCTTCATACTCAGCATGCTCACCAGGAACCTGAACAAAAAGGAAGAATAATGTGTCTACTTCCAAATATGGTATAATGCCGATCTCTCAATTGATAGATACATCTACTTCCAAATTACATGGGTAAAAAAAAAAAAAATTAAAGAATTGTAATTAAATTGTTCAACAGATGTGTCTCAGGTAAAAAAAAACAAGTTCATCTTGAGTTCCAATAATAATAAACGAACAAATGATAAGTAAAATGTTCATGTCTTCAGCAATTTTTGTGGCATGGATCTCCAACGTGGGAAATCTAGCTGCTGAGAAATCTAGCTGCAGTGGCGTCGAAGGGATCTAGCTGAGGAGGTACCGCTCGAGCTCGGCGAAATACTGGACCTCGGCATACATCGTATCATCCTGCCGCAGTGGCGTCGAAGGGATCTCGACGGCTGTCATCGTCAACTGGTCATCCTGCTGCGGCGGATTCGACTGAAGCATCTGAGGAATCGACTCTGGCTGAGGCATCGATGGATAGGTGTCGGCTCCGCGCAGCAAATCATATGGCTGCTCATGTTGCGGCGACACCGTCGTCGTCAAGTGAGGCATCTGGTGCCAATAATGCTGCTCTAGCGGTATCGGCGGCGGCGGTGTCTGATAGCCGGGCGGCGGAAATCATTGTCAACTGAGGCATTTGGTGCCAATAATGCTGCTCTGACGGAGGCTGCGGTGGCTGATAGCCGGCGGAGAAAAGCTGAGCTTCGACCTCCTGAATGTCACGATCGATCTGAGCAAGGTGCTGCTGCAGTAGATAAATGTAGCCGACGCATCCCAGTACAGGGTCACGGATGCGAGCCTCCGGCTCCCACAGGCTGGGTCCGTTGGTAAGGCGCCTGGCCGATTTGGATGAGGTCTCAGGTTCGAGGGTCATCATTTACACACGGGATTAAAAATCCTGGTCTGCTAACATTAATTCCCTCGACCCCAGACACTTCACTGCACCAGCATTCACCGTGATTTGTCTCTCTCTGAACACCCGTGGGGCAGGCGGGTTGGGGTGGCGGTTTCACTTTTTTTTGGACGGATGCGAGCCTCCGCCTCGAATGCTAGTGACTCTGCCTTCCTCCTGCGCTGTTCGACCGGTAAGCTACGTAGAATCTTCCCGACGTTGCTGCACCCGTAGACGCGACAGACGTAGTCGAACGACGGGCTGGTCGCCGGGAAATACGGTGCGAATATGCAATTCGGCGGACATTTGCGGCGCATGTGATTGCACGCCGCACACCCCGCCGCCTCCTTCTGCTGGTCCATGTGGCGGAGGAACGGGAAACGAAGGAAGAGAGAAAAACGAGGATCTAAGATTACCAGAAAAAGGAGGTGCCGCCGCCGCTCGGAGCCGGGAGAGAGACGAAGAGAGGGGAGAGGGAGGGGAGGGGGCTCGCGGTAATCGGGGGCAAAGTGGGGAGAGAAAAGCGAGGCAGGGTTTATTAAAAAGAAGAAAAAAAAATTAAAAACAGAAAACACAGGAATAAAACACGTGTGCCCTCTTAATATTCTTCCATTTATTATATTAATTTTCTTTTTGTTTGTTTTTTAAAAAAGTTTTATTTTTCTATTTTCGTTTTTTAGTATATTAAAAAAATAAATAAATAAGTTACACTAGTTTTATTAAAATCGCTCTAATTAAAATTTATTATTATTATTTTTAAAAAATATTAATTATATGAAAAAGATAAGAAAAAAAAGGAAAGGACAAACTTAGGAAAAAGGTGCTTGTTTTTTTAAATCATATTCCAACTACACGAAGCAAAGATTAAAAATCTTAAATAATTCAAATATAAATAAAATAGAAAACATGTCATGATCTCCACCAAACTCCACACTTCCCACAACTTGAATTATTTTAGAGTTGTGTAGTTAAAAATGAAATTTAGCAACAAGAATTATACTATACTGCACCTAAATAGCCAAACTACGATGAGCTGTAAACTCCTCTTATAAAATTATATCCACGAGCTATTATTATATTTAATTCTTTATAACATTATTAGAGTGGATATATCCGAAAATTTATAAAGAGAGCAAGCCTAAATTTACTGCTACATAAACTAGTAAGTTAAACTAAGGTAAAAGAAAATTCTATGAAAATGAACATATCTATCACATTAGAGCTTTCATATCGATCATGAGCAAGTTCATAGTGCCCCCGGGCCAGTGGCAGTGGCAGTAGCGTAGCTAGGAATTTAGATGAGAATGGACGATTTTCAAAAAAATTTATACATTAGTATAGATTACTTTATATCATAAAAGTTTAAATTTTAGATTCAAGTACTAAAAAAATTTAAATTCGAAAATCTAATCTTTCTTTCGTTCACATTAACTCAAACTCATTCGGTTCAGTATAAAAAATGGAGAAAAAAAGGAGGTGACGGAGGGAGAGATATCCTATTTGAAATAGATTTATCTCTTATTTTATTAAAATATTTAAATATTACTATTTCACCTGATTATATAATCATTTAATCTAATGATTATCTTTTTCTAACCATTCAAAAATAAATAATAAATAAAATTGAAAACATACTTGACTAGCAAATAAAAATATGAACACATAAAAAATTAATACTATATATTTTCTGACACTTGAATGCGTAATCAGAAAAGATGAAATAGTAAATTTTACCTCAATCAAAAAATGTTTGTTGAGGCCAATAGAGCATCGGCGGAGCGACGACGACAACACTAGCCATAAACAATGCCGACGTTGACAGCAATAGCATGCAATGATATCGATATGGGTAGTGGTGGCAATGACATATAGTAGATGATTTTGAGGGTAAAATTAGGATTAGAAAAAAAATTAAGAAGGGAATTAAAGGACAAAGAAAAATACATAAGAAAAATAAAGTAAGATATAAGAAAATTAAAACATGAAGAGAGATGGGGAAAAATGAATTACGACCAACAGAGGGAAATAGAAAAAAATAACATGAGAGTTATTTTATTGGACAATTTAAAAAAACACACATAAAATTTTAAATTTTATGATTAAATTTTTCTTTATTTTTTTTCTAATATGTTTTTCCCTCAAGTTCAGGGGGTGCGATCGCACCCCCAAAGCTCCATGTAGCTACGTCATTGTCCGGGGCTATGGTGCAACAGTAGGGCAATTAGTCATTATCTCAGGCATTCGTAGTTTTATCCCCGACTACGGTGTATTTTATAGGAATTTTTTCTCTAAATGGGGCACGAACCATGGGACGTTGGGCTTCAAGACCGTCCATCGTGAGCGCTTCCCGATTTATCCTAGTGACCGGTAGAAAATTTTTATAGAGCCGAATCGATCACCCCAGATTCGTCTGTTACTTTGCATGTAAGTTGGCTAATCGATATCAAAGTTCAAGTTTTCAGCTAACTTTTTTTAATCGAAAATTAACTGGTAAGTGAAAAGGGCATATAAGACACCAAATGATAGAGCAAACATGAAGTAGGAGCAACACACTTGGGGTGTCTTTGGTTGAGGGTTATCCATGATAAGATTGGTTATCCATCCAAGGTTATCAATAAAAATCTTATTTGGTTTAGATAATCAGCGATTCCCAAGTAATGATCGATGCCCGACACGTCAGCAAAAGAGACATGCAACCCGGAATCGGAAAACCTTAGGAAAATAAGGGGGCGTTTGATTTGCATTTTCCAGTCTATTTTTCATTTTCATTTTCTATAGAAAATGTGATTTTCTAGAAAATATATTTGGTTTGCATTTTCCAGCTTTGTTTTCCAGAAAAAATAAAGCGTTTTCTGGAAAACTGGAGAATGAAAAAAAGTCATTTTCCAGAAAACTAGAAAATGCGATTTTCTGAAAAATGAAAATGGAAAATGGAACAAATCAAACGCCCCCTAGGGTGTGTTTGGTTGAGGGTGTTCCTTGATAACCTTGGTTATTCATCCAAGGTTATCATTAAAAACCTTGTTTGGTTTAAGCAATGAAGAATTCCCAGGTAATCAATTATACCCGCCACATCAGCAAAAGGGGTCATCCAACCCGGAATCAAAAAATCAAGGAAAAGCTTGGTTTTTCTCAATTCCAGGGTTAAGATAATTTTCTTTCCAAAAATAACCTTCATTATTTCCAATTTATGACACAAATACCTTTCAGAATCAATTAAATTACATATAATACCCAAATAAAAGAAGGTTTTTTCTGCCGACTCCACACGACACGCCCCGACTCTTCGCCTCCCAGCGGCCAGCGGCGATTCACAGCCCAGCAGAGCGGCGATTCTCAGCTGCGACTCCACAGCCTGATTCGAAGGGTGATCCACAGTGGCCATCGTCCCTAGCAGTGCACCTAGCGACGATTCACAGCGGCCATCGTCCCTAGCAGTGCACCTAGGGACAGCGGAAACCCTAGCGGCCATCGTCCCACCTCGCGGAGATTAGAAGCCTTCTTCCCTAGCAGCGCACCTCCTGGTTTTCCTTCCCTTCTCTATGCTACCGTGGTCGATTTTGTCCTACCGTGGTTGAAGCTTGAATGCCGTGCTCAATCTTTACACCTCCTCGAAATTCCTAACTCTGTAAAGATGACAGCTTCTTTTGGTAAGGTGCCCTTAAATTTTTATTTTTTTTGTTGTTGTTGTCATATTTGTTCTCCAATATTTCACTATGGGATCTTTCTTAGTGGATGAAATGTGTTGAGTTTTGTTTGAATTTTGCAGTTTTAGAATCTTTTGGCCAGGAATTGATCGAAGCAGTAGGCTGCATATGTCTAGAGATAAGACAGATGCTATATTGAAAGTAGTAGTCAAGTATTTTTTCATATAGAAGGAAGTCACATCTACTTTAATTATCGATTCCCTGTATAATGGACTGAAAGTTCTGGAGTTCCAGTGCGAGAACTTGAAATGCAGAGATAAATCAGTGGATTTAGAAGAATTACCAGCACCTGTGATTTATATTGATGAAGATCTGTTTGTGTTGGCTGATGATATACTTTTGTTGATGAAAAGAGTGTCAAACTTGTTTTACACTACATATTCAAAATAAGTACAACTTTATCATCTGTGTCTCCATTTCTTTTCCTCTATTTATCTATTCCTTTTGTGCATGCATGAGATTTGAAATGCCTCTAGGTAGAAACAATTATTTTGATTAGAAAGAAAAGTACATATGTTTCCTGAAGTTAGCTCAAAAAGGTTTGATATTCTGATCATGAAAATTTTTCACCTGGAAGAAGCCTCTGTGAATGAAGTTCTTGATAATTACCTTTCTATAAGTTTACTTGCATTATATATAGTTTCAAGCAAACTAAGCATGTCCAATGAAACAAGAAATTCCTACTGACTGACATTCACTCAGATTTGCTATTGACCTCATTGCTTTGCTAATAAGTTTTTTTGTGAGTTGTGTCATTTATGTATAGATGTTTGAAACTAAGACCATATGCTATTTCAGGGCTAACCTTAAAATACGGCTACACATTATGCTTTGTTTTCAGCATAAATTGCAAGGGCCCTGAACTTTAACCATTTGAATTGACTCTTAGCTTTGACTCTGTTTTTAGTTTTCATGAAGTGTCATTAATGAAGGTCTGATGGCTGCAACAAACAGATATACGAAAAGCTTCATGCAATGGTAGGGGCCAATTCATAAGAAGAGAAGCTCATTTTGGAGTTTCACGCCAGATGGAATGGTTTGGAGTTTCACAATCCCATCAGTGGTGAGTGAGAGGTCTTTGCAATTAATCTGGCGATATTGCATGATCAGGCACTCAAGGCTGATGAAGCCTCGTTGCTGTTGTACAATGTTGCCTCCAAGCTACTATTTCTTCTCCGGGAGCCAAGCAGTTGAGCTTATTGCAATCCTGTTATTTATAGTGTAGTTCTCAATCTAGTGTATGAATAGCAACCAAGCATAAGCATTTCTATTAGCGCAATTGAAAAACTTCATGTGAAGTTGGTACGAGACTACCCTCCCATCTGAACCATAAATTTCAGTTTGTATGCGGTCAGATTTGTATATCTTTGTACTTGTTACAATTCAGTAATTAATTGATGTCAAGTGCTACAACTTCTGTGAATGACAGATGAAAATTTTATATTCTTTCCGTAGTTTAATAAGAATGCAATATGATAAAAGGACGTCCTTTTCAAATCAACTTGGTTGATTATCGATTTGTTTAAGCGATTGATGTATGACAAAAGAACAGTCATTTGTTGGTAAAAGAAGAATCATTCATTATATACGAATACATTAAAAAAAAGTTTTCAAAAGTATATTTATTAGGGGTAATATAGTAATTGTCATATTAGGTTATGTGTAAAAATCTTCAACCAAACAAGTTTTTGTCTCATTACCAAAGATTAGACCAAACAACATTAGGTTATATCTTATTCCCTATAACCTTGGTCATGTGATTAACTGGTAATCACATGCCCAAGGTTATCAAGGAACACCCCTAACCAAACGCACCCCTAAGGTTTTTCTTGATTCCCAGGTTATGAAACTTATTTTTCCAAAATTATCCTCCAATATTTACCTTAGAAAAATAGGCATTATTCGCGGGCAACTACCGACAACGACGGCGAGCGACCGCCGGTAACCAGCAACAAAAACTTATTGTTTGGACCGTGTCAATAAGCTAGAGGGGGTGAATAGTTTTTCTTCAATTCTCTACTTACAACGTTAGCAAGCGCAAGCGGAATAACAAATAAACAAACTAAAACAATGCTAACGCCAACCTTTACGTGGTTCGGAGATGACGCTCCTACTCCACGGCTGTCCGTAAGATGGATGATCCCTTGATCCTTCGGCGGATCACTCCCCGGATGCCCTCCAGCTAGCTCGTGTAGCTGCTTGTGGGTGGAGAAACCTCGCCACAATCCCGGACACACTTCCGAGCAACCAAGACTACTAATTAGCTCTAACCAAGCTCATTTCGTCAACCTCCTCCAGCTAAATCGAGTTCTCTTAAATAGAGCTCTTGGCTGAAAATAGTCGTTACCAGTCGACTACCCCCAGGGCAGTCGACTGATCCCACCCCAACTACTAGCCAATGGCTAGTTTTTCGAGTTTACCAGTCGACTGGTCCTGGACCAGTCGACTGATGTTTCGGTGAGTTCGAGTCCTCTGCTGGCAGTCGACTGATCCATTCCCAATCGACTGCCCAGCTTACAAAAACACTCTTCCTCACTCCGAAGACCCTCTTCACATGTGCCTTCAAGTACACTCCCTTGGTTTGCCCTGTCACGCCCCCAGAGGCCCGGGCTCGCTCGAAAATCAGGCAACACCTCTCCTGTACGGCGAACAATCTGAAACTCATACATACATCACTCTACACATAATTTAGCTCTGCCACACTCGGCTGGCAATCACACCATCACAACCACGCTATAACTGACAAATAATTAAACATAATAAATAATTCTCCATATCTAAGCGCAGCAAACCGAAATCCAACGGAAATAAATAAATATATGTCTAACGAAAAGCCAAATATCATCCGAAACGATAATAAAACCAAAAACGACATTAATATTATAAAACGACTACGAGTGTACGAAAACCAATAAATCTAATACCCAAACTGAGAGACTGGCAGCTAGATCTACTCCTGGCAGCACGAGACATAGCTATCAACTATCTGCAACAAAAGGAAAACGAGAGGTGGTGAGTTCCGGGTGCTCTGCGAGTATAAGAACAGATAAATGCATGGTATATAAAAGGGTAAAACAAGCATAAAGATAGCCAAAGGGTATACAGTCTCCGGAATCAAGAACATAAATAAAATGCATCCATACAAATAAAACATGCCTGAAAACCATGTAACAAGTAGGGGCAAGATCAGAAATCCCCCTACTACCTCAATAAACTGCCAATACTGCTGAACAGATCCACCTCATATAATAAATGCAAATCATATCCGTATATGCACGTCAGTCAAATACAACAATCATAGCTCAATTAAATGCAACAAACACAAGCAAATGCAAATGCATAATATGCATATGATGTCATGACCTGCACTGTACACACACCAACGACCATTAGGTTGAGTGGACAAGATACAAGCGCCAAAACCTAGGGCTATGCAAATATACCACGACAACCGTGGCCCTGATATAAAAAGCCAAAATACCTATGGCTTAAAATCCCAAAATACCTGTGGGAACTCCAAATACTTGAGGAGTATCAACTGTTTGCACATAACCCCGACCAAGCGTGGCACAACAGGAAAATATACCCGACGTCCCGTCTCAACCACCAAGGAGCCCGCGGTCATCGGCCTGAATGCTATGATGCATGTCACTAATATCCACCTCCTCAATTAAATCCAAAACCATGTGAAAACAGAAAACACCAATAACATCAAAATAAAGAAACATACGAAAAGCACAATCAACACCAAAATAAATAAACATGCACTAATCTACTGGGTAGAGTTATCTAATGCCAATCAAACCCTAGATAGGTCAAATGATTATTCTATAGTACACGCGGTACTCTTAGATCAGAAGTCAAGTGATGAGACTGTATAACTGAACAATTTGGAATTATCACTCAAAGGTCAAGCACGAATAAGTATCAAGCAGAAAAACAAGGCAAATAGATTTAAGATAAAGCAAACATACTCAGGAAGTAAAACGACCATGCATTTAAGGTAAACGAAACTACAAGAATCAAGGGAGAAGTACCCGCCTTTGATGTAGAAGTCCGTACCAGCTAAGAACTCCTATCTCGTATCAAAACCTGTCATGATTAAAGTCAATCAACACATACACCTTCTATAGATCGAATGAAGAAATCCAAACCCAAAATTGATGCAAATCCCAATCCATTGATCAAATTAGGCTTAGCCATCTCCTAGACCAAATCCTCATCCCATTAAGGAAATTGAAACAGAATAAACCTCAATTCAATTAAAAGGCCCTAACTGAATCAATCCAATTATCCCCATACTTCGTTCATAACTAATCCCCATTATGAGTTAATCAATTAACTCATGACAATCTTTTTTTTAATTGAAAGCATGCTTAATATGATCAACCTCACTGTTAATCAATTATCCCCATACTTCGTTCATAACCTCACTGTTTGCTCCCTGATCGGTCACCACACCGATCAGGAGCAAAGCAATGGGTGAAACGCATACTCCCTGATCGGTCACCAGACCGATCAGTCATCGCTGGATCGGTCACCAGACCGGTCCACGAAGGAGCACCGTGCCAACTCCCTGATCGGTCACCAGACCGATCCAGGGGCTCCAACCTAGCCCTCCAAGCTAGGGTTTCATCCACCTTAGCCCTCCAAGCTAAGGATTTTTCACCTAACCCTCCAAGTTGGGAATTTACACCTAACCCTCCAAGTTAGGACTTTTCACCTAGCCCTCCAAGCTAGGACTTTTCACCCAACTCTTCCGGATTAGGACTTTCCAAACCTAGCCCTCCAAGCTAGGATCTGACCCTCTAAGCCAGGACTTTTTCACCTAACTCACCAAGATGGGAATTTTCACCTAACCCTCCAAGTTAGGACTTTTCACCTAGCCCTCCAAGCTAGGACTTTTCACCCACCTCTTCCGAATTAGGACTTTTCACACACCTAGCCCTCCAAGCTAGGATTTTCAATACCTAACCCTCCATGTTAGGATTTTCCAACACCTAGTCCTCCAAGCTAAGATTTTCCATACCATGGCTGATCCCCGACCAGGACTTAATCATAATCATCATAATCAACCTAAACTAAAATCGATGTCAACACCAAAATAACAATCAGGGTCAGACTGCATCAACAATGTTGAAGACTATATATGCCACCGCGGGTGAGAGCTTGGCCACAAAAGATGACATGAAAAGGGTATAGGGACGAATAATCGAGATGAGGGAGGGAGGCGATATCGTCGGAGGAAATTGATGATCTCGATTTTTTTAAAGAAAGAGAATATTAATGAGATGAGTTAATATTTTAACATAAGATTAATATTTTATTTTAAAATAATTCAAATTATATTTTTAAATAAATAATCAAATAGTAATCAAATAAATAAATATATAATAATCAATTAATGACTCAAATATTTTATTAAATTAAACAAATATTAACTTAATTTGATTCTTAAGAATAAATTAATAATTTTACTTTTATATTTGAACTTCTACTTCCATATAACATGCCTGCCAAAATATTAATATATTACAAACATACGTATATAATTATAATTTTTTTCCCTCAACAAACATGGATCCATCCATAAATTAAATAGATTCTAACTTTCACATCACACAAATATAAAATTTTCTCGCTCTTTTCAGAAAAACAATAATTAATTAATTAATGAGATGAGTTAGGCTAGAATTAATCACTGCTTTCGCCTAATGCTTTTACACCGCAGCAACGGTTAATCAAGGATTAAATCAACTCACATCTAACCTTGTTTAATAAAAAAATTTCGATTGGGTTGGGCTGGGCTAATTCGATTGGATTGGGCTGGGCTATAGCCCAGTACAGCTCGTTATTAGATCCGTCTTAATTTAGCCACGATGGAAGGGTTGGACAGTGGGCATGATTTAGTATTTGTGAGTTGATTTTCAAATATAAATGTTATTATTATTATTATTATTATTATTATTAGGGCTATCGGGACGGGTTCGAGGATGGGGATAACATTCCCATACCCCGCCCCAAATCTGCCATAGAGTTTTTTTTTCAAATCCCCGAACCCAAATCCGATAATATTCTCCGAACCCGTCCCATTTCAGGTTTTCCTTGCGGGGAAAATTGTCATCCCCGGTTGGGCTTCTTAATCACCTGCTGCGAATGTTTTCGATTTACCCTAGTGGCCGGTGGAAAACTTTCATGGGTCGGATCGATTATCTCAGGTTCACCTGTTATCTGATTCATCATTTTTTTTTCAAACCATTTATGCGAGTCCTTAGGACTTAACCGAGTTGGCTACCCTATAATAGAATTGTCAAATTAAGTAAGGGTCAATTCTTGACGAACTTGAGAGAAATATGTTTCCATACAGTGGTCTGCTAAATTTTCTTATTTATCGATCTCTTTATAGATAATAATAAAAAAATTTTGAACTAGATAGCAGATGAATCTGGGGTGATCGGCCCGACCTCACGGAAGTTTCCCATCGATCACCAGGATAAATCAGGAAACTCTCGCGGTGGGCGGTATAGAAGCCCAACGTCTCAGGGTTCGCGCCGTATTTGAAAGAAAAATTCCTGTAAAATATGCCGTAACTAAGGATCAAACCACAGATATCTGGGATCAAACCGTAGATGTCTGAGATATCGACTAATTATCTTACCGTTGTACTATAGCCCCGACAGTAAAATTAAAAAAAAATCTATAGATAATAATAGGATCAATCGTAGAACGTCTAGTCTACGAATGATATTTGGTCAAATCAAGCCATTTGAGCTAATTAAAAAATAACAATGAAAGCTAATAAAAATAATCTAAAACTTATAGATATTCAAATGAATAAGTAAGAATTATAAAAAATTTTAAATTTTGAAGAACTTAAGGGATAAAAAAATAATATAAAATGAAATTCATATTAATTAAACTATCAAGATACTTGGATTTCACATGTATCTCTCTCTTTTAGTTTGTCATATATCTTAATTTACATGTAAGAGCAAATACATAATAATTTAGTTAGAAAAACACAATATAAATTTGTGAAATTCGTAAAAGATGTATTTAATTTTTAAAATTTTCAAATGATTCATTTATTTTTCATTTTATTCTTCTTTATAATTATTATGATACCATATTTAAAAAATAATATCATTATATTTGATTTGAAAAAAATTATTATGATATTATATTTCAAAAATAAAAATCAAATCAAATAATAGTTAAACTTGACCGATTTAATTCATAAAATATTAAATTTCTGAACTATCTATCCGTAGTTCATTTATCTTACCATTGAGATTATAATATAGCGATAAGATGATTAGTCGCTATCTCATGTATTCGTGATTCGATCCCCAGCTATGATATATTTGTAAGAAATTTTCTTTCAAATGAGACGTGAACCCTAGGACGCTGAGCTTCTAGATCGTCCACTGCGAGCGCTTCCCAATTTACTCTAGCGGCCGATGGAAAATTTCCGTGTGACTAAATCGATCACTTGAGATTAATTTAAAAAACCTCATTAATCATTTATGTAGAAGAAAATTTTTTATGAGCCGGATCATTTTAGAGTCCATTATTATATGATTTATTATTTGTTTATATTTTAAAATGAACGATGTTGAATTTTAAGGATGAACATTACAGTGATGTTATATTTTAAAAATTAATACATTTTAATATTATAAAAATCTTAAAATTAATATCATTATGATATTTATTTTTAAAATGTAACATCACACTGGATGACAAGAAATGCACTCTTTTGATAAATTTGAAATTAAATGCGTCAGTTACGATTCCATAATTTTAAATTCTCTAATTTTAAGGGCCCTCTTTGATAATTGCTTCATTGTAATATATTTTAAATTTATTAATAGTAAATATAAAGGTTATGAATACGGATAAAAAAATTTGAAGGATGATTAATTATTTTTTAAATATTTATCATTCTATTTTTATTTACGATTAATTTTAAATAAAATATGTAATTATAAAATGTTAAATTTTTAAAATATTTTTCGATTTATTTTGATAGTAAATAAAATTTTTTTAATCATTTTAGATTCAAATTATCCTAACTTAGTATGAATATCGATAAAAAAAATTCAATAGACGGAGTTCTCATCGACACAAATCTAATACATAATAAAGAAATCTTTTAAAAGAAGAATTTATGAAACTTATGATACACCTATCTTATTGTGCAGACGAGATTTTCTGTCCTAGAGGATCCCTATCTCGCCTATCTCATATTCGTGAACGACTATCAGTAAGTCGTCCGATCTTCGATCGGACATCATCGATGATTTTTTATCGTCGTCTCAAATCAAATGATATTATGAAAAAATGGTGAACCAATTGGAATCATCGCAATTGCAATCTCGTCGAATTCGACGATCAATCCGGTAAGATTACAATTGCGATGATCCGGACGGATTCACCGTACTCCCTAGGATATAGTTTTGTTCGGGACAGTAGCCGAAGGCTGTTGATGATGTTCGATCGTCGATCGGACGATTCATCAGTCGTCGTCGATAAGTGAGATAAATAAGATAGAGGGTAAAATGGGACAAAGGATCTATCCTCCTTAATGTGAGGGTCCAAAAAAATCCTAGGCATTAAAATTCATTTATATCAGCGACTGCATCTGATCTCCAGCTTGCCTGAATCATTTATTGTGACCCTAAACTCACTCACAGTCATTTATGGCAAGATTGCACCGTGCATGGCTAAGAACAAAGATTCCTTTCTTAATTCAAAAGGGACACCGAAAGTCAAAGAACATGTAGATTTCTTTTGTCACAAAGCAAAAAAAGAAATCTACATTATTTGACCAAAAAACCAGAAGGAAAAAAACAAGGTCTGCAAAGTGATAAAACCAGAGCATTTTCAGGCTGGAAAATCTCTCTTAAACTTGACCCTCCCAGTTCTATTCCATGGAAATGACCAAATCAAGTGAAGCTTAGCAACACAATGATCTAGAGATCTATAGCATAGTAAAGAACCATCAATGATTTGTTCTTTTTCATTTCAAAGATTGGAACCGTCAATCTAGCGGTCCCTTGGTCTCTGTCCCACAAGTGTCCAGAGAAGATAAATCACGGTGAATGCTGGGCAGACTAAGATACCCAGGTGCGAGGAATTTTTTTTAAACAACAGTCGAGATTTCACCTCTGATTCATACTGTCGACTCTCGAACCCACGCACTCCATGATTCGTTCTTGAACAATCGAAGGCACAAGAGTTGCAGCAGGTCACTTTCTCTTGCCACCGTTCAGAGAAAAAGCAGAAAAGGCAGAAGTTTGTTCAGGTATGTATGGCCATGTCTTTAACGTGATTCACGGTTTTCTAATGGCTGGCCCATGTGAGGACTTTGGTCTCTGGCCTCTGGTCCCTCTGCATTTGTTGTGTTCATTAAAATCCTCAGGGATGTGTATTATGGATGTTTTGTAGTTTTCTCTTCTTCTGTGTTCCTCCTCCACTTACAGGGAAAGGTTGGTCCATACGATTCAAGAATGCTTCTGTTTTGCTGTGTTTAGGGTTCCTTCTTGCTCTCTTTGTTGTTGTTTTCTTTTCATTGCTGAGAATGCTTGTTTCTACTCGTCCTGGACGTGTTTGTTTAATTGTCTACTTGGTTTCTTAGTTTGATAATTGAATGATCTATTGATGGTGGATTTGTTTCTTCTCTTAACCAAACTAGGGTTCATCAAGTCCCTTCTTATGCTGTGCTTATTGGATATGAACCAGGGCCTTTTTCTTTCTGGGAAACTATCATTGACACCATTACTGTTCTTGCATGATTATTTTGTTTTTCTTCTTCATCATCATATCCAACTCATAGGGCAGTTACCCTTTTTGCTTGACTTTTGAGTTGTTTGATTTGATCTAAGAGTTAGGACTTTGGTTTATGATGGATTTGTTTCTTCTCTTAACCAAACTAGGGTTCATCAAGTCCCTTCTTATGCTGTGCTTATTGGATATGAACCAGGGCCTTTTTCTTTCTGGAAAACTATCATTGACACCATTACTGTTCTTGCATGATTATTTTGTTTTTCTTCTTCATCATCATATCCAACTCATAGGGCAGTTACCCTTTTTGCTTGACTTTTGAGTTGTTTGATTTGATCTAAGAGTTAGGACTTTGGTTTATGATGGATTTGTTTCTTCTCTTAACCAAACTAGGGTTCATCAAGTCCCTTCTTATGCTGTGCTTATTGGATATGAACCAGGGCCTTTTTCTTTCTGGAAAACTATCATTGACACCATTACTGTTCTTGCATGATTATTTTGTTTTTCTTCTTCATCATCATATCCAACTCATAGGGCAGTTACCCTTTTTGCTTGACTTTTGAGTTGTTTGATTTGATCTAAGAGTTAGGACTTTGGTTTATGATGGATTTGTTTCTTCTCTTAACCAAACTAGGGTTCATCAAATCCCTTCTTATGCTATGCTTCTTGGATATGAACCAGAGTCTTTTTCTTTCTGGGAAACTATCATGGACACCATTACTGTTCTTGCATGCTTATTTTGTTTTTCTTCTTCATCATCATATCCAAATCATAGGGCAGTTCCCCTTTTTGCTTGATCTTTCGAGTTGTTTGCTTTGATCTAAGAGTTTGGACTTTGGTTCGAAGTATGATGAATCATTTTGCGATATGTTACAGTTCTGATGGCCAAAGACAGCTTGGATCTTTGAACATTTTTCGCACGGAAATGAAGAAGCAACGCATAACTAACATCTTGGCTGTAATTGGCCTGTGTATGATCTTCTACATACTCGGTGCTTGGCAAAACTCTTCGACCATGATCAATCCTAAATCAGATTTGGATATGAAAGTGGGATGCGACACCTCATCTTCCTCGCTTGCTACTCTTGATTTCGACTCTCACCATGCATCAGGCCTCAATGAAACATCCATGGTGGACATGAAATTCCCTCCGTGCCACCTAAACTTCAGCGAGTACACTCCTTGCCATGACCGAACTAGGGGAAGGAGGTTCTCGAGGGAAATGCTTGCATACCGAGAGCGGCATTGCCCTGGCGAAGACGAGCTCATCCAGTGCCTAATCCCTGCTCCACCAAAGTATAAACCGCCCTTCAAGTGGCCTCAGTGCAGGGACTATGCTTGGTATGACAACATTCCTCACAAAGAACTCAGCATCGAGAAGGCTGTTCAAAATTGGATCCAAGTAGAAGGTGATCGTTTCAGGTTCCCCGGCGGCGGAACAATGTTTCCACATGGAGCTGATGTTTACATCGACGACATCAATGCTCTCATCTCGTTAACTGATGGTAACATTAGGACTGCCATTGACACAGGCTGCGGAGTAAGTGGATTTCTTATTCGAGTCTTTGGTGTTACTTGTTCTTGAATCAATCTGATTTCCAAGAGGTTATTGTAGGTTGCAAGTTGGGGTGCTTATCTTCTGAAGAGGGATATCATTACAATGTCATTTGCTCCAAGAGATACGCACGAAGCTCAAGTTCAGTTTGCTTTGGAGCGAGGAGTTCCTGCCATGATTGGGGTGATGGCCACACAGAGACTGCCTTACCCAGCTCGATCTTTCGATATGGCTCATTGTTCACGGTGTCTCATACCCTGGCAAGCTTACGGTAATTCAAGTCAACACCAAACAAATTCAACATCTTGTTCTCACTGGATCAAATAACATGTGCGCGAATCTATCTATGTATCAGATGGTTTATATCTAACTGAAGTCGATCGAGTTCTGAGACCGGGTGGTTATTGGATTCTTTCGGGTCCTCCGATCAATTGGAAGAAGCACTATAGAGGCTGGGAAAGAACTCAAGAAGACTTAAAGAAAGAGCAAGATTCAATAGAGGATGTCGCTATGCGTCTATGCTGGAAGAAACTAGTTGAGAAAGATGATCTTGTGGTCTGGCAAAAGCCAATCAATCATATTGAATGCAAAGAAAGTCATAGGTTCTATAAAACACACCACATTTGCAAGAACGAAAATGCTGATGCTGCCTGGTAAGAACAACTAACCCTTAAAGAGATCCTACATATCGATTTCGCTTGATTCGTGATCTTTTCAGGTATAAGAAAATGGAGGCTTGCATAACCCCTCTACCAGAAGTGAGTAATCAGGATGAGGTCGCAGGCGGTGAGCTCAAAAAATGGCCCGAGAGGGCATTTGCTGTTCCACCAAGGATAAGCAGTGGTTCCATTCCGGGATTAACCGCTAAGACATTCGAAGACGACACTACATTGTGGCAAGAACGGGTAGCTTACTACAACAGAATCATTCCTGGATTGCCTAAAGGTCAGTACAGAAATGTGATGGACATGAACGCGCATCTGGGTGGATTTGCAGCTGTTATGACAAAGTATCCCGCGTGGGTGATGAATGTGGTACCCGCAAATTCGAAACTTGATACTCTCGGCGTGATCTATGAAAGGGGATTTATCGGAACATATCATGATTGGCACGAAGCCTTCTCCACTTATCCTAGAACTTATGATCTGGTCCATGCTAATGGAATTTTCAGCACTTTTCAGGACAGGTAACATTTAGGTTTTCGATCAAGTAGAATGTAGCGGTCGAGCTGTTGCAGAAGGTACATCGTTCATAATTTCTATTTGCAGGGGTAACTTCACATACATTCTGTTGGAGATGGACAGGATACTAAGACCAGAAGGAGCAGTGATCATTCGGGATGTCATAGAGGTCCTTGTAAAAGTTCAGTCGATAACAAATCATATGAGATGGAAGAGTCAGATCATGGATCATGAAACTGGGCCTTTCAACCCTGAGAAACTCCTGGTGGCTGTTAAGACATACTGGACCGCGAACCCCTCTACGCGGCAACAATGAGCTTGATTTTACGAGTTTGAGTGTACCTTAGTTTGCCTAGTGCATATAGGATATGATGCAGGTTGTCGACGTCGTCGAGGTAAGAATTTGAGCTTTGATATTGCTCTGTTACTGTGCACTATGACATTGTACATTCAGTTTCTCCTTTTCGACTTTCATGAATAGCTAAAGCAGTGTTAAACAATTGATGAAACTTGAAAAGATTCACCAATGTGAAGAGTTAAAATAGAGAAACAACAGAATGAGAGAAATCTTGATTCTCTTGTTTCGATAGAACAAGAAAGCAAAATGAGCTACTATTTTTGTTTTTCCATTCCTTGATCTCTAAGAAGAAGCCGATGCCTTATTCTTGCTTATGGCATAATTTACATTTCCAAGGAGATGAATTCATATCGTAAATGATTTCATCTGCAAAAGCATGGTGAACTCTATGAACCAGCTACAAACTTCATGCAGATAGGAGGATTGATCTTAGCCAAGGCAAGCAAAGATGATGGTAGAATCCACAACCCATCTCCACAGATCAAACCAGATGCAACAGCAGGCACCATCAAAGTGGCATTTTTGCTGTTAAGCTTATGCCAGACGAAAACTATCACGCTTCCGACAAACATGTCGATGGCGAAGCTAGCACCGACGAGAAAAGGCACTGCCATGGCCATTGGCAGAGGGATCCAGCAGCCATACTTTGCCGGCAAAGCATCTCTCAGCATGTTGGCTATCAGTGCAAACCCAAAGAAAGCGTAACAGAGCAGTAAACAATGACGAGGGAGGGCCGAGAAGCCCTGCACTCCAAGTATAGCCATGTTTCTGTATATCAACGCGTAAGGAGCCTTCCAATTCCCATCTGGATTCCCCAAGTCGAAGGCCTTGTAGAAGAGGAAGAAGGTCAAGGGGGCAATGACACAGCCCATGGCAGTTCCGATGGCCTGACTGAGAAGCATTGATCTTGGGGATGTCAGTGTGAGATACCCAGTCTTGAAGTCATGCATTAGATCAGCGCAAATGTACACGACCGACTTTATTAGCCCACAGCCAATAAGGCCGGCAACTACACCAGAATCCTTCCCAGCAGATGCAGCCAGTATGAACAGTGACACTTTGCCATAGTTGTAGGCCATGTTCATGTCCGTCAGGCCAGTGCCGTAAGCATTGCAGAAACCAAGAGCTGGTGCAAGAATGTAAGCTACGACCACATAGTACCACTTCAGCTCTGGGAACATGAGAGGTATCGAGATAATGGAAATCACAGCGAAAAGGACATATCCAGAGTAGACTAGCCACACCGGTATGTGTTCTTTTACGAATAACTCATTACGCCGCTTATCATCAATGACTTCATTGTCATGGTCTAAGTCTGCCACTGGATGAAACACAACATATTTGAATTCTACAGTAACGTAGAAAAAAAGACTCCTTGTGTAAATAGATTAGTCAATTTACCTTTGTTAGGATTGTTGCATGCTGCCCTAGAACGCATGCTTCTCACAGTGAAAGCTAAAACTTTTAAGAAATTATAGAGACCATCTCCAAGGAGCAGAGCAATCGATATGAACACCTGTAAAAGAATGAGTCGATGAGCAAATGGTCTCTCATGGACATTGAATTTTCTTGTTTCGTCAGTGTTTTACCTTGTATCCTTGTAAGCTTCTCATGCTACTCGCCGGCAAGCTATCGGAATACCAATCACCTTTAAGTCTGCTTAATAGTGGCCATAGTATTCCCCAGGAAATAACTGCTCCAAGGAGGAGTGAGAGATTTACAATGTGAGAGCAAATCATGCCAGCTCCAACATATGTCAGGCTAAAATCAAAGAAAAACCTGCAGCATCAGGAAAAGTTTATGATCTTGTGTAAA